>JARPRG010000484.1:565462-608347 GCA_031001745.1 Hartigia nigra | reverse complement strand
GAATATGCACAAGGAGCTCGTAGTCTAGATCCAGTATGGCATCTGTCCTGGAATGTATTCCGATTCGATAGACAGTGCAATGTTCTTGCTGCAGTGGGGCAATATTCCAGTCCACTTCATCATGCCGAGGAAAATAAGACTTTCATTACTCGCCGTCAAAGCTGTCTGAGCGAGCAGAATAATGCAAATCGTGCATAAGGCCCCTGGCTAATGCTACACTGCTAAAGAAAAAAGGACTGTGTGCCCAGAGCGCACTGAGCCATTCAATGTGTGCGATTGAGAGCCGTTCGTTTTCTAGCAATCTGCAGAGTGTACCTAGACTGTTACCAGTTAACGATACTGGGCTAAAAACATTTCCAAGAAGGAAGTCACTTTCTAGAGAGTTTCACGGAAATCTCAGAGGAATCAATATCCGCGAGAAAAATTCTGAGATAATTGTGAAAATTCAAATGATCAATACTGTAAAAGTATTGATGTTATGCTACTATACCTATAAATTGACCGATAGTGATCTATATATTTGTCTAGATATAAAGAATTATGTCATTACGTAAAAGTATAATTATTGCTTCGACTGTTATTCATAGGACAATGAAATTACTAATTATTGATATTCAGGCGTTTGATAATTGGACTCTATTGTGGGTCAATGATAGAGACCGCGTGAGCGACGCCCTTGTCTCGTTATTGAACGTCGTTGTTTCTGGAAATATCCAGCCTTCGTGTGCATCTTTGGTTTCCAAGGAACCTTGTACGCCCACTAACTACGGGACTATAGGACAGTGTCGAATTCGATCCTACTCACGTTTAATTTTTCCTCCAGTCTCTTATTGGCTGCACGCAGATTTTGAATTTCGACCTCCAAACGACGTGCGTCGATGTCCACAAGTTTTCTGCGCTTCCCGGAACCCTTGGGATCCAGCGAATTCGATTTCAGCTTTTGTATCGTGGATTCAGCTTCGGCCAGACGTTTCTTCGTGGCTGAAAGCTCTCGCCGATGATTTTCTTCTTTCAATAGTTCCGCCTTGGCGGATGGCGACGTCGCATCCGAAGGAAGTCGTGAAGGTGACTGAGAAAGTCTGTACGAATGAATGTTACTTTACAAGTTAGACAATTGCGTGTGAATAACGACGGGGACATGAAAAGATCTTGTGCAATGTTTACTGTCCCATATTAGTTCGTATAATAGTACTAAACCGGATAAAACTAAAATTCGAATTATATTGTGGTAATAATGATCGATAAGCCACGCGTGATGAAACAATGTTTGATGCACCGACAATAAGTTTCTTCTATTATAAAATTTTTTTAACGAATTTATAAGATAGTAAAAGTATAAGTTTCATGACTTGTATTTAGTATTTATTTTCTAGCAAATGAAAAAATTGTACTCCATTGTTACTATTATATTATTTTCACTGTATCTATAAAAAATATAATGATATAGCAGCAAGATATATACTCTGGAAAATGTCGTCAGATTGCGTCAAATAAAATCAATCTAGTCAGTTATATACTATTTCACATAGTACAAGTACATTGATATATTAATTTTTTAGTAATAATATCCATGCATAATAAATCCAATAAAAACAGCGAATCAAATGAGAACTGAACGGTATAACAGAGCAGAAGCGTATAGCCCATCTAAAATAATAGCAACAAGGAATGTGACAAGTTAAAAATGATGATCTTCCTTGAGCAAAAAGTGACAGGATGGTAAGAGAGTTCTAAGAAATGCAATATCGATCGATGACGATGCGCCTGAAGTGCCGCAAACTGCATTACGCGAGAGCAAATTGAGTTGCCGGCGAGAGTAACCCAGCCATCTAGTTTCCTATTGGTCGGTAATAGCATCCAGTAATACCAACATGCGCAGTATATATTTATGTATATACACCCAAGAGAGTAATCGAACAAAAAGCACCAACAGTTCTTCAAGAAGCCAATAAAAATACGTGACATGAGCGTAATAAACAGTTACCACAAGCCTATGGTCCATTCTTGTGCTTACCTAATCTTCAACTCAGAAATAATCTGCTGGTGTTTGGCAGCCTCCATATTTCGAGCTTCTCTCACGGCAGCATCCAATTCCCTCCTTGTCATCCTGGCAGCTTTTCTCTCCTCGTGAAGCTCAGCTCTCGTAGCCGCAAGATCCTCTCTCATCCTACGTGCACCTTCCTCGAGCCACTGTATTGTTTTTCTAAGTCGGGCAGCATCATCGCGCCTAACGGTCCTGGAAGCACGTTGCTGAGGTCCCTCCGGATATATCGGTGGCTTCTTCGTTATCCTGACTTCACTTCTCGACTCATCCTGAGGAACTTGTCTAACTTTGTTATCCTCTTCATCTTTTGAGAGTTCTTGGACAATTTGTGGGTCATAGGATGTGATAGGAATTGATGGTACGTTGGATACAGTCTTGAACATTTCTTGAGATTCATTAATCTTATTTGATAGTTGGACCACAGGATTTTCTTTGCGTTGTATCTTAGCACTTGATCCTAAGTCTTCAGGTGGCCTCTTCAAGGATTTTGGAGTATTGTTACCTTGGTTGTTTTGCTCGTTGATTTTTATTCTAGTGCTAGTTTCTTGAGTGTCGGCATGAGTCGGGCATTCTAACCTATGTTTCTTCTCATTGTTTTTAGGCAAAGAAGATACTTCAGGATTATCCGGAGTCAGTGGTTTACTAGGTGGTTGTTCGCTACTCTTCGGTATATTAAGTCGATCATCTTCCAATAGAGGCTCCATTGGAGCGGACGGAGCTTTTATAGGAGATTCAATTGTGGGTTTCTCGACATGGGAACTTGGCACCAACGTCGTCATCAGGGAGGAACCGCCTCGTATTCGCATGGGGTTCACATTCCCAACCTGGGACGTCTGAGGCACTTGCTTACTGCTTCTAGTAAGGCCCTGAGGATGTTCACCATGTCGGGGGGACTTCGTGGGGATTTCCGTTTTCATGGATAGAGGTTCCAGCTGTCGCTTCCTAGCCACGGGGTTCGATTCAGTCCGGGCTAGGTGACGGCGGTTAGCTCCATCAGGAGTCTCCCCAGTCGTTAAACTCGTCTTCGTTGGGTTGACGGTGTCTCCCGCTGAGGGGTTCATCATCGTCTCTAGGAAAAAAGCACAATACGAACAGGTATCATTAATAAATTCCTCACGAGTGAAGATCAATCATGATCTATAGATAACTGTATTCAAATGTTTTTCCACTAGACTTGACTATCCTGCTACAAACGTACCATGACAAATAGGACCGTTATGAATCACTCTGACCAATCTGTCTGCGTAAACACTTAATCCCAATACAAGAAGAACGTAAATGGTAAGTGGATCCTCGAACTCACAAAAAATAATTAAATTAATTAAAAATTATCACGGGTTAACTCACTGCACTGCAATATGTCGCCACTAATGTCTCTACACGCGTGAAAGGAGTAGCCGCGCCAGCATATATGAAATTTCGAAAGAATGAAAACAATGTAAACGTAAATGCTTCACGGTCGAAATAATGTTGCAAGTACTTTTTTTTATAACTTAACAACAATAACCACGGTCCAATACACACAAGATTCTCAAAGACGCGTAATCCATTACTTGTCTAACAGTAGAAAAAAATTACTTTAATGCTAATCGCTCGAGCGTTAGACTTCCGCAAAGTCAACTGAGACCGTCCGACAAGGAATAATCTAATGGTGCAGCGCCAGATACACCGGGGGACGTGGGAAAGTAGACATGCCTTTGGTTCGTTTTGCTCTCGTTTCATTATACCTTCTTACTCTCGGCTTTCGTAACGACACCGATACGGAAATGACATGTTTTGGATTGCGATTATTTACGAAAATTAATTCAATTTCACAAGACCTACGTAAAAACGGTAAATGGTATACGCATGTATAGCTATATACGCAACGCGTGCTGGATACGCGTGTACATAAGGATAATTTAATTTATACGAGATGAGTGAATTTGATCAGCGTCCTCATTCAATTTATTGCCCAACGTGACAAAAAATTATTAGTCAGTAGTGCACACAGTGGAGATTATTCAATCATTTCATGGACGAGTGGATGCTTAGAAGAGAGCGAATCTAATCTACGAGTCTCCTGTATTGAATGAAATAAAAGCAGAATTTAATTCGTTATGCCAATCAGAATGTCAAGTATCTTCCATTTGGCCGATTCCTTCTTCGTTTCCTTCGTTCTCCAACAGCGACTAAGAAGTTTGGGCTATGCTGATTTATGGAGAGCAACTGTTTCGTCTAGAAAGAAGTGACGGAGAAAAATGGGTCACTCTTTGATACGACCTCGATGGATTATAAATAACTCGCACCATGAGGATGCGCGCGCAATTTACGAAAGCGCTATTAGTCCAAACGTCATGGAACTATACTAACAGACGGTTAACTCGTCGATTCCGTAAACCCTAAACGATCGATGAACCAATTTCTAAATTTGACTGAAAAAATTGTAATCAAAGAGAAATAAATAAGGGACGATCAGCTAGTCGAGGGTTCAGGTGGGCGCAACCCCGTGTGACTTTGCGACATTAAACTCGCGAGCGTCGCGGTGGCTGGCTTCATGTCGGCATCCCGACGCTATTCATAGCCGTGGCCTGTTGGCCGCGCCCTCCGATGGTTCCCAACTTTCGCGCGTGAAAATCGAGCAATTTTTATATAAATTCATATGCCACGAGGTTACCGGAATGTCTTGAATTGTACCTACGGAAATTGTTTTATTTTTTGTCATTTTATTTCATCATCTCTTTTTCTTTCCTTTAACACGAGACTAGAATAACGTGATGACGGGAGACTCGATTTTTCGTTTGCTGTCATAAAAAATACGTTTCTTTTTTTTCCCTAAGGAATCTTTCATGCAAAGCATAACAATCTTGAGAGTAGTTATTAATCCAAAGGAATGTCGGTTTATACATATATATACATTTTTCATTCGCCATATATATTATATATATGGCTGTTATCTCTTGGCTCTATGGCTATCAAGCTGTTAGCTCGTGGCCAATCCCAAGGACTCAGTGTGGGTGTTTTTCAATCATCATGCTTATGGACGTGCGCACGCAAAAAAAAAAGTACTCAGGGACAAGATCGATATGAACCTAAAGCGCATATCGATATTTGTGAATAAAACGCGAGTATCCCATAGATCGATCACGTTGTTACTATTAAAATTCTTTCAATTCAAATTTGCCTCTGAAATACACAAGACAATTTTACTTTCAATCTCAAGCGAATAGTTCTAGAGGAAAATGAATATGGTGATGGTTGCATTAAGAAAACAGCAATGTCGGTCAAGAGCGACGTAAGAAGGCGTGGATTCTCGTACACGTTGTACGAACTACCGGCTGTAATGAGAAAATAATCGAGATTTCATCGCGCTTGATTTATGGAAATCGAAACGGGAGGACAAGGATGACACTTCGACATTTTGCAACCGTGCCAAAGCCACCTACACGATAACATACATTATCTACACTCAAATACTTTGGAAACGGGAAATAATGATAATTATTGTAAAGCAAAAGTTGTCGTGTGGGTTTGATTGGCAGCGATGACCTTTCGAAATATAAGTACCCGGTATGCCTCACTCGGAATACTCTATGGCAAGTTTCCAAGTCGTCGCACGACGCCCAAAGATCTAAAAGAAAAAAAAGAAATCAAAATGCACGTCCACTAAAATATTATTCATCGCAGATGATTTGCGTCCGAATGTACGTTATTTCGCGACGCTTAAACGACGTCCCTTGACTCTAAATAAAGGACGGCGACGTCCATATACAAAGTGTATACATCAAAGAGAGACCGATCTATGCTCATTCCTTCTCTAGATAAGAGTTCCACCTCAAGCATCGTGGTTATGTCATCAGGAATATATGCCGGCGCTGCATTCATCCTTTCAGAGGGAAGACCACAAGGCCAAAGTGACACGGTTGTTAGCGCGCATATGTAAACGCCGTCTGAATATAGGGATGACAAGCCGGCATGAAAATAGAAGACGCTAATGTTCCCAGTATCTGTACTCAGACAGTCGCGACTCGAAAAAATTGTTAATCGATAATAAACTAATAGGGATCGACATACCGGATGGTTTAGCCCAAACGCATAACCCCCCATTTGATTTTCATGGTAAAATCATGTCCACCTAGTGCGTTTGAGTTGAAAATCCAGGTATCTATATTTATATATATATAGATAGATATATTTTTAGATATATCTCAAAAAATAAATACCATTCAATATACATACGTGGATTCTGCACTTTGATTATTCATATCTTTCATGAATATCTGCTAATACATTGGAAAAATGCAGACATCCAATTTGTCATTCTCGATCGTGCCGAAACCGAAAGTACCATTCGATATGCGAAATAAATGAATTTCGAGGTGAACGACCCGACACACTTCTAACTTTCATTCGAAGTGTCTTGATTCGTTAGCAACAAATGGCAAATGATAAAAACTTACAAAGGTACAATCGTTCGGTTCGTTACTTGTCCATAGATCATATGAACGTCATATAATGAATAAGCATCCTAACGAGACCTCCCATGACACTTACCGTTCTCGTAATGACAATTCAATAAATCTGTCGGTCTCGCGAGGTAAACAATCTTTCTCACGCGTAATTCGGTTCGATCTCCGGCAGCAGGTCCTCCTCGTGAGAGACACCGTCACTAACTAAAGTCCAAACTAAACGCAAACTGCCAGCAGACACATCCTCTTCTCCTCTCACACTTTCGTACACCAGATCATGTATGTGGCGCCCACGCACTCGCTACTGCGAATATACATACGTATATCTATTTCTATGTTCTATACGCATCGTATAAGTAAGTAAATTCGTGGCAACTACCATCGAGCTGTTTCAACTACAATTCTCCATCTTGTATAGTCATATAGGAACAGTTGGTGCCAGTTAAGAACATAAAGAGTCAAATTTCTATTTCATGAAAAAAAGACAGAAATTCATTAATTTCGATACGTAACAATCTTTATACGCAAAGCAATATATACGTTGTGTGTTGAGTAAAACAATATCTGGTACTCGTCATTGTGGAACAGCCTCCTCTTCGCACACTAGATAAATTGATACCTTTCAACCGTTAGATTGATGCAGCATTGGATATAGGAGTTTTGTTTGGATGAAACATGCGCGGCTACTGTCTGTACAGGAAACCGGAAGCGGAGGATACTGCTCTATAGAAAGAAAGAAAAAAAATAAGCTCAGAGCATACTCGTACGATCGATCGTACTTAGCATAAAGTAACCTCGAGAACACTTGACGGAGTTCAGATTGTACATAGAACTATAAAGTGTCTTCTATGTTAAAGTTCACATATGGCCATGGAAGGTGCGTGTACGCCTCTATCGTTTATTACGTCGTGCACGCTAACCGGAGGTAGAATACGCATTAGCACAAGCGAACGTTACACGCTATTAATAATATTCTGGCTTTCTTCGAGGTTTTAATTATCCACCAAGCTTCTACTTTTTAAATAAATTCACTGAAGATTATTGCCGTCGTGGTAAAGATGTTTGAACAGGGTTGATGGACCTCGGTATATGTTTAATAATACCAGCTGCTTGTAATACCAGGTTACTAGGAACTTTTTTCAAGGTCGTATATATACTGTGCTGCAGGAATATACTCGGTTACCATAGTCCGTTATGTACTCGGGTACACTTTGACCCCAGTGAACAATGGGATCGATACGCTTCTGGTCTAGTATTCATGAAGGACTATATATGGCACAAGAAAGGAAACAGTTTTAGTTGAGAATATTAATAGTTTACCTGAATGCCGGACCGTCGGTTTCGTAATGCAGGGACTACTATCCTGACGTGCCGTATCGTAGCGCGTTAAAGCGGTGCAATCACCTTGTCAGCGGGACACCACTCAGTCTCCTCGTGGAGTGGTATGTCCCAGTTTTTAGTTGAACCCGCACGTCGTAAGTACGTTAGAAACGTGGTGTTTTTTCCCCGCTCTTCACTTCATACTTGTGGTTAAATTGAAGGACCATCAGGTAACCTAACCTAAATCGCGGTAACCAGCGTTAATCAGTCTAGTCGAGGACTCGTGGGAATTTCTCATCTAAGAAGATTAGGTTCATCTTAGCAACTGGGAGAATTGATTTTTTTTTCTTCTAGAAGAAGTCCTTAAGCTCCTTCGCTCTGAACTTCCTCAATCCCTGCCCCTAGTACACTTTAAGCGCCAGCGGCATGGAAATTCGACCTAATGCTCTTTGCTGGACGTGGTCGCCTAGTAATTTATGAAAGTTCCTATACCCTAAGCTGAGGAATTAACCATTTTTTAACCCGTTCCGCCTACCAATTCGAACGGTACTCGAGATCTTCATTTGGACTCGAATCGATTTTTCATACAGCTGAGAATGCTCTGGCGTTACAGATATCATATAGATATGATTTACGAATAATAACTATAAAAAGTTCAGCTGTCCGGCTCAGTATTTATGTATGTGGAGAGTGGGGATTTCAGAAAGTTGCCATTCTGCTCAGCTGGCATATTCGGGTACAGATATTTATGTTAGAGTTATGCGCAACATCGGCAGTATCAGTAAGGGCTGTTGCTGTAAGTACGAGGGTAGATCTACAGAATATTGCTTTACGTAGGAGTAACTCACCCTGGCGAAATCGGTGGCGTCGCGGTGAACTCCCTCACCCCTATCGATCGACGCCTGTGCAGTAAGCAACCTGGCACAGGGAGCTCACCGGAAACCATCGCCATTCATCTCGGACACGGCACTTCGTATCATTCGTGGTGCGTGTGTGGTACGTGCAGTAACTTCTTTCGACGATTGTTTCTCTTTTCTAAGGTAGGTCGATTCGTGCTGCCACAAGTAATTAAACCTCATTAATTTCACGTGCGTGAGCGCACAGTAATCATAATCGGTGGGGAAGTGCAATCGTGTGAAAGGAGTCGTGTGTTTATTATAAACAAGTCATTGAGAATCATTTATCTGGAGAATGAGGAATTGTGATAATTACGAAGAAATTTGTATTAACAAAAAACATATGTCTCCCACGATGACAAGATATGGTAACTGTTTCTGGTATCTCAATTAATAAATGCGGCAGAGCACAATTTCCAGTATACAATGAATAGAAACATAAATCTTCTCGCCAGTATTCTATACATGCAAAATGGCATACAATTTAAAAATACCAAAATTTGACAAAAAAATATCATTTAAATTGATCAATATGCCGCCTTATAATGCAAGTAATGTGAACAGAATTATGTACGGCCTTGCTAATATGTTATTCTAAAAAATTAAACATACCGAATTCCAGTGACATAATAGACACTTTAGCCATTTTACAGTTGGTCATGGGTTAATCGGTAAATGACACACTAGGTTAATAATACCATAGGCCTCTGGTTATGCCGGATTTTTACTCTCCATTCATACTCAAACCGCAAAGACCAGGGAATGCTCGAAAAGGTTTAACGAGAGTTCCCCCTCTCGCTTTTTCCCTTTTATTCCCCACGAATGAGTCTCATTTTTCCCCTAGTCATTTAGAGCCATTGCTCCACTGGTAAGACTCCCATTCTAGACACGGCACAGTGTCATGCATAAGGCTGCTCGCACGCGAATGTCAGTTGTACTTATACGGCGGTAGACTTACGATTAGATATCTCCAGGCTTGTTTGACCAGACGGTAACAGGGAACAGAGCGAGGTTAGGGAGGAGGAGGGTGACTGCTAGAGAGTGGCAGAAAGAGCGAGAGAGACATACATACTATAGAGTAAGAGAGAATAGCCCTGGCATTGGCGACAGGAGGAGTCCAGCGTCTACGCCAACTCAGTCTCCTGTGTATTGTCGTGCATCAAAACTTATCTGGTTCTACTTGTATCTAGAGAGTTAAACCTTAAGGGAATTTACAAAGTACACGAAAGAGGCCGTTAACGTCTGTCCATACGTGCGACAGGTTACTTGCTTTGTTCGAATAAAATTCATACGGATTAAACAAAACAAAAACGCGTGCGGGATATTTGGGACTTGCGTTATTATATACCAATCTTACGTGTGACGTAGTACCACGGTATATGACGTATGAACGATTTAAGAATGATCCTAGACAAGACGTATATCCAAAAGTCATCTTTAGGATGTCTTAAAGACAATTTTCTGTACCATTGGACGCTTTAATGACGACTATTGGAAACTACGAGTGTTCTAGGATTACTATGAGTTAAAGTTTTATGATGTGAAGATTATATCAATTCGGAACCATTTTAGGACGTGAAATTACAGGAAAGCGTATAACTTCGGCACATTGTCCTGCCGTCAATTTTATTTTTAATTTCGAATACATCCGTTTAGTACTACCGACTCCGCTAGACTGTCGCCTATCTGTCCCCCTCTCTCAGTCTATCCAATCCTCGCCAATTGTCTACTTTCCGCCTACAATAGTTAATCAATGCAATGCCCACGCACTAAGAGTCTTATTTTGATACGTGCTTCATTAATATTCTACATGAAAGTCTATTAAAAATTCAAAGCCGTCTTTTATCGACGGTTTATTACTTTAGAAAGTGCAAAATCCTTAATTACGGAAAGTGATCCTTTTATTTTTTTTTTCATTATTTCAGCCCCGCATTTTACTTGCTAAACATATCAAGACCCTGCGATGTCAATGGGAATAAAATAGCATTTAAATTCAGACAATATCATTCAAACGATCGTAATAACAATTTCATTAATGCCTCCCAGCAAGGTTTGATCAGCGTGACGTTACGACCTCAATTTTCATTGAGTATTATTACGCGTGGCTTATTAATTTCTCGTCCTTCGTTCATTACAGGATATCAAGCAGCCCACTGTCCTCCCACGCCAATACCGAGAAAAGGGACAGCAATCCTGGAAAGCAATTATAACAACGAAAAGGATTGACTTGAAGATACGAATACACACTTGAAGACATTAAAAAGAAAGTAAATTTTCTACTCGAAAATTTCGTGCAATCATGTGTAAACGATAAGCGTCTCGCTCTGAATGAAGCAACAGTGAAATCATCTAATAAATATTGCCGTTGACTGTAAATTAAAATTGACCATGATTTAAACAGTTCGCGATAAAGTCACGTATAAAAAATGGTGTAAATTAAAAATAACACTAATTCGCATAGACGGGAAGTTAAGTTTTGTCAAAATGTCCGAAACCGAAGCAAAATCGGCCTCACCGGTACCACCGTCTACGAACACTTTGCCGACGGTGTTGACGCCTGTTGTCCAAATCGCATGCCGAATGCTGCGTTCACCGAGTCACGAGAGTGTTACTACCGATTTGTCGTTATTTAGCGTTTCCTCGATCACAAGTGACGTGAAAAGTGGAAACAGATTAGTTGCCTTCAAGTCTTACAGTGATATGCAACTGGCAGGTCGTGGACCATCGCCCAATCCGGATAATCGGCAGATTCAAGGCAACAGGTAATAAAAAATATATAAACGTGAAGTCATGACAAATAAACTAATCGGTGAAACACAGTGTTAGGTACGAGCGTATTACTACTGTGCATCATTTGTCACCGATGACTCAATCGGGCTTACAATTAATGGAGAATTAGCGATAAGATTAGCAGCTACACGCGGCTAATGTTATTATTTTTTTTTTGAAATCGCATGATAGCAAATAGTCTTCATCCATTAGTCGTTTCGTGTTGATAGTGCAATAGAAATGTAAAATTTAGAATTCAGAAGTAATTCGCGAAGAAGTTTTTGCGTCTTTGGGCGGACGAAATGGCCCGAGAATGTTGGTAAAATATCTTCGAATATATAGTCTGACTGCTAATCTTTCTCCTTAGCTACGTCCTTGGTTCAGGAAACTCAGTTTACTCGTGACGTGCGATCGTTAAAACTACCGGAGCACGTATCGAGCGTGCGGCTTATACGCTTCGGTAAATACAGTGTCTGCATGGATACGTATATACAATGCCTTCATAACGATGGTCATTCGTTAAGGGAGTTTGTTATGACTCAAAGTTTTAAATGCCATTCTAATTAAGTGGATTAATTGTATCTTGCGAATAATTGTAATACGCCTGATATCAATGCTGTCGATCAATTTTGTTCTCGTAAACTCGACCATGTACAGAATACGCAAGTGATAATAAATAACATTGTCAGGATAATATGCAAAAGTTTATACACGCCTTTACGAGGTGATAATAAATAATTCAAATAATTCTTTGCTATTAGGCCAGCTGACATTCCAGAAATACTATGGTTCGAGGAGGAAACAGAACTAATCCGTAGCTGCGGCGCTTTGTCTTCTGCATTGGGATTACAAAAGAGTTTCAGTACCAGTGACGTGTCTCAATTACCAAGTCCGGACGCCTCTGGATCAAGAGGTCTCAGATCAGCCGTTTCAGCACTAGCCCTAGATTCTGCTCACAGAAATGGTCTTCTTCTGGAACAAGCAAGATTAGATCACGCCTCGCGATCCTGTAGTACCTGGGTTGCAGTGGGAGATGTCGCCAGCACTTCTCAGTTACCTAGTCCTCATGGTGGCGCTGTTCAACAACCACTAGCGACATCAAATCCACCACCGATTCCCTTTACCGCCGCCGACCTGGTCAGATCTGTCAACAAGAAGGTTCGGCAGAATTATATTCGTCGAAGGTTAGTTATCATTTTTTATGAGTACTTCTAATATTCTCATGTAAGATGACATCTTGCTGCTGTAGATACAAAAGAATATTATATAAGTAACGTTGATTTGGTACAATATTGATTGTACCATCAACTTCGAAAGCCGGAAAGAGATCGCGTGAATAAATATCATCAAGGCCAATCTTGAGATTCGCCGCGAAGTGAAATCGATTTGCTCCGATTGTCGATCGTAACCGAACAGATAGAAAGCTGCTGTGAAAAAGATCCGCAAGCTAAATAAAAAACAAAATAGAAAGAAGAAATCTGAGAATATCTCTCTTTCGACAGGTTGCTGACCACGTATAGAGCACTCGAACGTCTATCTCAGAGCGAATTCAATCTGGACCGACTGGAAGCTGCAGCATCTGCGGCACAAACGAGTCCAGGGACGACTTTGGCAGTACCTGGAGCACTGCCTGTTTCCGGTTCCTCGGGTTCTGGTCGAAAGGGAAGAAACCATCCTTTAACGGTTAGGGACGTCGAGAGAGAACGAGGAAAACAGTTATCTAAATACGAAAGGAACATGATGATTTTTAATTGGCTTCATACTCTCGACGACACGGCCATCGAGAGTCTTCAGTAAAATATCATCATCAGAGGATCCTGGTAAAGGTCCAATAGAACTAGCTCTCACTTCCTGTGAGAAATTAAAAAAAAACAGCAAAAATATAGCGAAGCACGAAGTCTGTAGAATTTTTGTTCAATTCCCATTATTCAGCTATTGCATAATCTAACAATGGAAGCTCTCGCATCGCGGACCCTTCGTAAACCTCTTATCATCTTATCGGAGTTACATACCATAGAATGAATTTTATACCTGTTACACCCGTGAAGATTTCCATCAACCTGTTACTGATTATAAACAAAGAGACCACAAAATGATTGAAAGAATATTATTGTATCGTAAGCTCGATGAGCATTACGGCGTTTTTTTCTTTCTCTTACAAGCTTCAAAAAAGCATCAGCCATTTATCATATTGCGATGGTCATTTTGCTGTTTTCCCAGTTTAGTAACTTTCTTCAGAAAAAGTCTTATATCGTCCCACCACAATAGTGAACATAACTATGAATTTAAAAACCCAGCAACCGAGAAGATAAACACATTAATTTTAAAATAGTGAATTAGGATAAATTTCCAATGATATCGACAATAAACACAGTTGACAAACGAAAGAGGAACCAACGGCGCGAGCTACGGGAAAGATTTTATTTAACTGGGTTTACAACCACCAACTACAGGAAGTTATCGAATCATTATTTATTACCAATAATAGCCGAAAATTTCGCATAGAAGGTTTTTGTGCTTCCTACATGTAAATATATTCAAGATCTAGATGAATTTAGGTTTTTAAGTGGCGGCTGTAAGTCCCATGTTTTTCCACTGTTAAATCGTACTTTTAAGCTGGAATATCGTACGTGTCTGTTAGTGCGAATGCATATGTATGCTTGTATGTACCGAGTATGAATACGTAACAGGACACGCGCATAAAAAGTCTGCAATTTACGTAAATCATCGTGAGAAACCTTCAGCCAGTCTCGTCCCAAGCGGAAATGGAGTGTGCCAAGTATTATATCAAGTATAAGTCTTATCAGAGAATTTGCACCAGAGATTGTTACGTTTACCGTGAAACCTTTTTACGAAAGCGTTTTATAAATACAGATTATATTTGTATTATTATGGCGCGTACCTAGGGCAAGTCAGTTATCTCTTATTCGAAACAGAGTTTTACAGCACCGATGTACTCGTACAGGCTTTACAGATGCGTATTATCTATGAATGATAACGAGTGAGCAGTTTGTGATTAGGTGTTCATTGTTCGTACCTTAGATGGTGTACTCGAGATGGCTATACATTAGTTAGATATAATATATATTAATTAACACTTCAGAGAAAACTTTAAAGAGAAATCAATATTTCGAGGTGCTACGAATTGATACGAATTAAAGTTCGTCTGATTTCATAACAGATTGAGAGGCATCCGTCCCTTCTCGTCCAGTGACATTAAGAGATATCTTTCCATTGAGCATATCCAATCTCTTTTTAAGTAATTCATAAGTCAGAGTGTTACCCGTTGCAAAGTGTAAAATTATACTTGCGTACGTGACTTACTGCAGAAATGACAGTGATGAAGAAAAATTAAGGCACGGTTTTATTTTTTTGGTTTGTAAAAATTTGTGATTGATCTCTCGTATAACTTGTACTTTTCTTTTACTTACAACATGAAGTTGATTGATGAGACTGATTTAAAAAATGAAAATCTTACTATGTGGATTTATCTACAACAGAAAAATGGCGTCTCGGGGAACTCTAAGAAATTTGTTAGTCTTGTTTAATTTGCTTATCTTCCTATAGATGGCGATTCTGACGAAGGTAAAGAAAGATAGAACTTTTAAGGAACAGTAAACTTTATACTTTGTTACGGCTTGTGAATACTTTTGTGAACGCGTTGGCACGCACCTGTAATATCAAGAGACTCGATCGAGTCTCGCGCCAAGTACAGGCAACCGGCTCTACAGGGCACGGCTCGCCGAGTCTCTTTACCCGAGTCAACTCTTGTACCTGTGTTTGGGATAAAATATCTTATGAACTACTGTATATAAGAAAAAGTTATTGATACATTCATTATAGGAATCGAGGATTCTGAGTCGATTGCCAGCAAAATCAAAGAGATTGGTGTACGAGATCAGGGCGTATTGAGAGGGCGAGCGAGATCATTTTATTTCAGTTCTGTCGTTGTCGTCATCGTCGTCTTCGCACGTTCATCTACTTTTTCACACGGTGGATAGCGCTGACTGCTTTGCCTTTCCTACTTTATTTCAGTGTCTGCATGGCTAGATCATATAATAAACAGATATAATATATTATATCTGTATATTTTTAAATTCATTGAAATGCAAACCGTTAAATATCTCGATTTGAAGATAAATGGAGTTAGGCCACTTTCAAAATAAACGGCTTATATAGTGACTTATGTACTTGGCCTGGCAATATGATTTTAAGATTTTTGGTACGAGAATCCACAGCAATCCTGTACTTAACGAGCTTTTCTACATGAAAGTGTTTTTGTGGAAATATTGATGTTACAATACGATGATCATCACTGATTCTTTGTAATCCTCAAGACACCCCGAATACACGTTAATTATTGTAAAAAATGTAAAATTCAATTAGTAATGTGTGTTCCTATGAGAGCCTTAAATGTTAATACGTAAACAATTATCATTTTAATAATTGATGTATAACTACCTTATTTGTTTCAATTACATTGCTTCCGTATTGTTCTAGATACATGGGAATCATCGTTATAAAATAATTGGGTTATTGGATGAACGTATTAATTTCAGTTTTCTGAACGAATAAAAAGACAAAAATAGTTTTTTATGTTTCATTTTTGTTTTCTTCTTTTCAGTATTACAATCACGGATATCGATACTTACAGCTCTTGGTTAACGAATACCTTAGTTTAAAAGTTGTCCTAATTAAAAATACAGAGGATATATATTGTGTAGATTTTTTATGCTGTGAAAAATAAACTCACCAAGCCCACATTCCTTTTTCTCCTGGGAAACTAACTAAATCCATTCAACATGTATTTACGAAATTGAATAGAAAAGTTCAAGGATGTCGCAATTTAGCTAATTACAGCATGGCTTGATTATGTGCTCCTGAATGAAAGTAACCGGTGATACAAATTATTTATAAAAAACTGTAGGAATTAAATTATTTAATCCGACTCGGAACCCGAACTAGCATCTGATTCGTACTCTCCCACGTTGATAGTGAATTTGTACTCTTGATCGCAACCTAGATAAGCGTCGCTCATGAAGTACAAAGTGTACGAATGCTGACCTGGTGCAGGGGCAACGAAGTCTAACTTAACTTTAGCCTTTTGTTGAAGAGTTAACCTTTTGATAGATAATAAAGAATTTGTTTTGGGGTCTCCGATGACGACCCACCAACCTTCTTCTCTCTTCTGTGGGAAGAATGGTGCGACCACGGGTCCCGTGACTTCATCCTCCCTTTCCAATTGGACAACAACGTTAACCGTACCACCGCTTCGTAGCTTATCTTTATCTTGAACTTCATAAGACATTTCAATATTGGGATAACGATTGCAGAATTTGGCAACGTCAGCCATTTGCGAATCTGTCAATTGGAGAAGCCTATTTCTGTCATCATCCTCCAATTCCATGACATCAAAGACAGTTTCCACTCCTTTGTCTGTACAGCGTTTTATAGTGTCTGCTGTGAAATGTGGTAACTGCTTCAAGTACGAATCCTTAGACCACATGGCTTGTGTGACCATTTGAGCCAGTTCCATGGCAGCAACAGCTGGTGCCAACCAACCAGATGAGCTGAGGACATCGACGCAAGCTTGAATCAGCCTTACGGCCTTTCCAAGGACAAGTTCTGTGTCTTTCTGTAGTTCAGGACCCAATTGAATCCTTGATAGATGAGCTTGTAGTAACAGCTGTGCTTTCACATGTGGATCAGCCATCCTGTTGACTTGCGGAGCATGTGGTAATCTGGCTGCTAAGCTTCTTAGCAAATTTTCTTCTCGCTGTCTTACGGGAACATTCTCGTACTCAGCAGCGGCTGAAATAATCTCCAGCAGACCTCTGATCTTTGTTTTATTATTTAGAGATAGACTGAATAGTTCTATAGTGGCATAATTAATATAGTAGTACGCGGCTATCATGCCAAGATTAAGTGGTAGTGTATCCATCTCATCCTCAACAGCGACGCATTTGGCTTGCTCCAGATCACTGAGAGTACTCTCCACTAATTCGGATAAGTGATCTGATAAGTGTCTGTGTGTAACACCCTGTAGACCATAATAATTTGGATTTTGAGTTAATCTTCGGTACAAGAAGGTCCAGGTTAAATAATCAACGGCGTCTTGCTTGTTCTCTATAGTTTTTGTTACAATTTCTGCATTGAAATGATCATGCAGCCTATGATCCAAGTGACTTTCAACAGGTAGTGGTTCGTTTAGAAACTTTTTAAAGAAATCCTTTTTTGAACTTTGACAGAGTAAGACGCATTTAGCGTCATCATCCTCCAGCGGTCTGTTAGCGCGCGAGACCATTTGCAAAACATCCGTTATAGGATAATCCTCATAAGCGTGCGTTTTCCCGTTATAACACTGAGTATCCATGACGACAACGAGATGAGAACTAATTGACAATCCCCAGCAGAGATCTCGCGTAGCCACTGCCACTTGGATGGCACCACTGTCAAATAACTGTTCAACAAGATGACGATCATCAGCTGACAGACCTTCATGAAGATAAGCAACACCCTGAGATAGAGTCTCCTTCAGAGTTTTGTCAGTCATTCTATCCAAAAATGGTTTAATATCAGCTTCTTCGGCATGGAAAAATTTAGATGGCTGTCCTTCTGCAGCTGTGAATGTTAGTAAGTCGATAGCCGTCAGCCTTGCCTGTCTTCTGGTAGGTACAAAGACTATAGCTGGTTTATGGGGTGCGTGACGCAATATAGCATTGTACACTGGTTTTGCCATGGCAGCTAATCTTGATGCATTGTGAGTAATATTTACACCTTGGACATGAAGTTCCAACGGGATGGGTCTAACGGATGGATGGAAATTGAAGGTTGCTGCTGCCGGAGCACCCAGCCATTGTGATGCATCTTTGGCATCTCCCAAGGAAGCTGAAAGTGCTACTATCCTGGTTGGTTTATCCAATTGAGAGGAGATATATCTCGCTCTGGAGCATGCAACTTCCAATACTGGTCCCTCTTCACCACCTATCAGCTGTAACTCATCCACAATAAAGAGTTGAATATTTTGCACATTTTTTCTTTGCTTCCATCTACGAGAAAGTACATCCCATTTGTCTGCTGTTGTTATGATAATCTGTCCTTTAGCCAGAAGCTTCAAATCCGTTCCAGTTTCCCCAGTCAGAAGAACAACTTTACGGCCGAGTTGTTGATTGAATTTAACAAGCCAATCCGCATAAACTAATTCTGCCAAAGCTTCTTTACTGACCATATAGACACAGCGACCTTCAGAATTCTGCGTCAATAAACGCAGAACAGCAAATTCTGCAATAGTAGTTTTACCGGATCCCGTGGGGGCCCCAATGAATACGTTGTCATCGGAATTATATACTGCGTTGAATACTTGCGTTTGAATTGGATTAAACTGTGGGAACTTGTCAATGTATAAATTCTCGAATTTGGAATTACGCAAAGCTGTGATGGGCAGAGGTTGTAAATCCAATAACTCAGTTGGCGGCAGATTCTTCTCTGGCAAGATCAAATGTCGAAAACTAACTGGCAATTGAGTCTCAGCCCCAATCCATCTGTCTGACACTACTCTCAGAAAGTACTGTGGTGGTAATGGTTCGAAGACTGGTACGAAGAACTTAATAAGATGTTCATCACTCGCGTATTTGGCTTTTAGCAAGAAAAACTCATGATGCAATATCACCTCAGAATCGACGTCCTCAACGAGTATCCAGAAAGCTTCCGATGCGCCGTGAATTTTTTCGTCCCACTGGAAGTCAGGTGTGATGGTAAGTTCAACGCGGAGAGTAGATCTCGTGATAGGTTGAATATGCGTTGACAGTTCCAGTTTAGGAAATTGATGTATATACTTGTAGATTGTTTTTCCTAATTTTGGTACACGAATCAATTCACCGATCTCATTAGGTCCCAGGTCGTAGAGACGTTCCCAAGGGAAATTCTTCTTTTCTATTTTCTTAACAATTTCCTCTGGCATCTTTCTGAATTGTCTCAATGGGGACATGGACTGCCACATTCTTCGATCTATCATCTTGCACAGTGACAAGCACTTATCTGCTAGCTGAGCCCAACCGCGGAAAAGAACAATTTCGAAAATTGCTCTCATCAACCGAGATGCTGACTGCGTCACAAAAACCATATCCGACATTAGAGCAAAACCTTCTAGCTTCAGTTGTGAGATATATGCTTGTAAAAGCACGTTAACTTTAGCACTTGGTTCTTCAATGCTTTCCTTTATTGGAATTGGTACTCTCTCCATGAGTTTCTGCAGTTCTAGTTTCTCTTCCTCACGGACGTTGATATTCTTGAACTCTCCCGACAACGAGAATACCCTGAATAGTTCTATCTCGCTTAAAGTTCTTTTCAGCAGTTGATTGTACGTCGACATGGTTTCGTGGGTGCAGTAATAATGTGAAGCAATCCTTCCCAATTCTGTAGCCTGGAAATTTCCTGACTTCCTGTCGTATTTAATTAAACCACTGCGATCCAGTGAAACAGCAGCCGAATGAATACAGTCCGCCCTATGCATTTCCAGAAGAGGATCCTCCTTGAGCTTGTCATGACTTATTCCATACAGAGTGGGACACCGTAGCATTCTAATGTAAAGATAAGTGTAACCAAGCCAAGTGACGGCATCCCTTATGTTCTGAATGGTACCAAGAACAACCTCAGCGTTTAACATATCGGACATTTTGGTAATTAATTGTGACTCGATAGGAAGCTGTTGATTAAGGAGTGACAAATAGTACTGTAATTCGCTGTGATTTGTGATTAGAATACCCTCGCCTTTGGTGTCGTATTGAGGTCGACCAGCACGACCTAACATTTGGAGAACATCCAGAGCACCAAGTTCGACCCATCTACCTTTTTCGGGATTATAAACTTGTGTTCCTTTGATTATAACTGTATGAGCTGGTAAGTTAACACCCCAGGCCAGGGTAGCAGTGGACACCAGAACTTGTATGTGTCTATCGGCAAATAGATCTTCTACTAGAGTTCTGTCAACTCTTGTCATTCCAGCGTGATGAATAGCAAATCCATAAGGAAGTAAATCCTTGAGCTCTTGATTCTTGACTTGCTCAGCTTCTGTTCTCAGGACTTCCATCGACGCGGAACCTTCTCTCAGGAATTGACCCAATGTATCTTTCTCCAAACACATATCACGGATTGCTCGCGCAGTCTTCCCAGTTTCCTTTCGCGAATGCACAAACACTAAAACTTGATTCCTGCCGGCATGTTCCATTGTCTTCTCGTACACGATTTCGTTCATTACTTGGAAACGTTTGAGGGCCTTCTTCTCAGTCACACCAATGTACTGTTGCTCCAGGGCGACCGGTCTGAAACTATTGTCGAAATAAAATAGCCCTGTCTCCGGCTTAATTCGTAAAAACGCTGCAACATCTTGATAATTCGGCAAAGTAGCGGAGAGGCCAACCAGTCGTACATCCTCTTGAGTGGTTTCGATGTTTCTAATCGTCCTGGCAACCAACGCCTCTAAGACTGGACCTCTCTCGTCGTGTAGAAGATGAATTTCATCGATTATCACTAGCCGAACTAAAGACGTGAATGTCTTCTCGCCACCTTTTCTTGTAATGATATCCCATTTCTCAGGGGTGCAGACAATTACTTGGGTTGCAGCTATTTGTTCTCGGGTCAACTGGTGATCACCAGTCAATTCGGACACGGTCAAGTTGTATGACGCCAGTCTTTTGCCGAAGTTGCCAACCATTTCTTGTACCAGGGAACGCATTGGGGCGACGTAGATTATTTTAAACTCGTCGGCATTAATGGTACCATCGGCGTTTATATGCTTGCCAATCTCACGCATCATACAAAGCAATGCGACATTTGTTTTACCAGCACCTGTAGGTGCGCAGAGTAAAAGATTTTCATCGCTCTCCAAAGCCGTGTGATGCAAGCGACTCTGGATTCTGTTTAATGTTTTGAAACCCTCAAAGGCAGGCTGGACGTATTTCGGTAGTTGTTCAATAGGAAGCAGTTTCTCGTTATCAGCAAATGGCTTTGGTTTTAAGGCAGGAACGTGGACCTCCTCATATCTAACATAAGAATAAGAGAGGACCATTAAAAAGAGATTACTCTGAACTATATTTTTTGTAAGAAAGAAGAAATAAATGATTGTTTTGAAGAATCACCACTTACCCTTTTCTTTGTTTTCTGAAACTGCCATCTGGTAGCTGACAGCGCTTATTAGCCATAAAGTGACTTCCTTGTGCAAATACTAAATCTTCCAGATCAATTAGATTTCTGGTACCCTGAACTTGTCCACCAGGTCCACCTTGATCTTCATTTTCTTCTCTCCTTTTACGTTGAGCTCTGGCTTCCATCGTGTCATCATTCTCGTCATCACCCTTGCCAGTGTCCAATTGACGTAAAATCTTGGCAAGTGCAGGATCGTCGTTCATTTTATTGCGTATCTTTTGACGTTCAGATTCCGATTGAGACGAGGCCAACATTGTACAATAAGCAACTGTTAAAAGATTATTCATAATACAAAATGCAAGACTTCTAATTTTATAGAAATATTAAGAATTATTACAAAAATATATATATCTTGCTAAATCTTTACTTACTCATGTGCCTGTATTTCTTAAGTTGTTTGATGAAATCGAAGCAATCATAACCCAATAAGAGCACAAGTTGATTTTCACAATCCCGATCGTCTCCAGCATCCCTTAAAACAGCTAATACTTCAGCAGCTCTTGCTTGTGACACCATAGCATCATCATATATTCGACTCAGTCTTCGCTGAAGCCAGTATGCATCAATATCCAATGGATGCAAAGTCTTTTCTTTTTTCATTTCCTCAGCACCCCCAAGCTGAAGAAAATATTATTTATTATGTCAAGTTAATAAAGACAGCAATATTTATAAGTGTTCTACTTACGTTTTCAGCATGAATGGCTCTGTCATCATTAGCCTCCTCACCTTCATCACCATCGTCATCATTATCCCTTACTTCTCCATAAACATCTTCATCATCTTCCTCGCTACTTTCCTCAAACTGCACGTTGATCCCATAAGTTTCATCGATATTTTCCTCATTAGTGACACTTTTTTCATCGCTTCCAAAGTCAGTTATTTTCTTTCCCAAATTCACTAATAATGCAAACCTCTCTTCTGCCAATGATCCAAGCAAAAGTTCAGTTTCTTTTTTCTTTTCCTTTTCTTTAAGTCTGTCATTTTTTAGTACAGCCAAGACTTCATCAGCAGCGCCACAAAGAATATCTCTTGGTTGATCTCCTAATGCTTCTTGAATGAAACTCAATAATACTTCATAAGTTTGACGCGTTTCTTGAGTCTTTGGGCGGTATACAATTCCAACCATTTCATCTACACCCTCAGAAAGTAGTGTCGCTCCCTTCATTCTTGCGAAATCATATTGTGCTTCGTCACGTTTTTGACGCCTGTATGATATGAGTATTACGTAAGTACTTTAAATCAAACATAGTTATTAAGGTGAATCAGAAGATATACATACTTTACTTTACGCTCTTCAGCTTTACCCGGTTTAGTACGTTGTGCTCTGTCACCCATGCGAGTACCATCAAGTTTGCCCACAAGGGACATAACCTCACCTGTGGCTTCATCTCTGCTACGTCTTTCTATTAACCGAACGTCAGCTTGTAAAACGAGATTGGAATTCTGAAAATATAATAGTCATGAAACATAATGTTCTAAATTCAAGGAAATTTTGAACGAGAACAGTTAGTTAACCTATAAGTTTGGCAACGTATTAAAACAAACAGAATATACAGCATAAATGTGACAAATATTAATACAAATCGGACTAAAATTAAAGTTGATGAATAGAAAATGGCAGCACAACTTTCTTAAAAATAATTTAATATATTTTCTTAGAATTACCGCTTTATACTCGTACTGGAGCTGTCTCGCCGCAGCATCCGCCATAGTTGCGCGTCGTAAACTATCATGGATACCGGGTACTTTCCGTTCATAATTCAAAATTAAGGCTAGATCCTCATGCAGGCGTTAATGCTCCATCGTAGTACCTTGATTGGTGGATATCAGATGGTGGCAGAAAATTCGTTAGATTTTCGCCAACCAAAGTCTTATGTTCGAGAGCTGGCGGCTGTATGAGGATGCGGCTCAAAATGGCCTAATACTATGGTGAATCAGTGCATTTAAACAAGTAATAAAAAAGGGAATAGTAATTGGTATCATGATACAAACAAACAAGGTATAGTCACCAGCGATCAAATTTTTTCTAAATTATGAAGAGTTCAATGACGTCTCGTTGGAAACTTCATGCGTGTAAACAATCAGCCAATCAGAGTAGAGAGGGTCCAGTGACGTCACTGTTCAAATGTGCAGAACTGCTAGTAGCTATAACTCATCTATTTGTATGTACCCCATATGATTGGTATCATATCAAAACAATTTATAAAATGGACTACATATCCTTCGTTTTATTTTTAGAAAACGCAAAAAACATGTTTCTCAAAGATGACTTAATATTAATGAAGGGACACAATACTTTTTCCATTCAAGTTTAGATTGGAGTATCTAACCTGACAATATACAATAAAGATTATGGATAAAATAATTAAAAAGTTTGAACTAAGAATAGTACTATCAATAATGTGGTACTTAAACTAGTAAGAACTGAGGTAGCTGAACTAGAACAAATTTGCACATGCTGGAAAAGTTCTTTGTAGGCAAGTATAGACTTAATGGTTGAAGAAGTACTCTCCAGTCCACTGGTAGAATCCTTGAAAAGAAGATCTTTGGTTTCATTGAATGGACCATATACATGGATTGGCCTGAGAACATTAGTACGATAGCCCAACCAGTCTTCGATCTGCAGTAAAGCTAATGTAGTGTCGGTAAAATTCACTGGTGCATCACGTTCATCAGATTTACGTCCAACCACCTACACAACATTATAAGTAAAACAATTAGTACGATATTATATTTTTTAACTAAAATCAACAGCTTCAAGAAAATTTGATTACCTCACTATCAATTGTTACAGAAAGGGCACATTGATCATCTACATTAAATCCAGTGTAAAGGGCTAAGCTGCTATTTTTGCAAAGAACACGGTAATGGCTGGCATTGATCAGTCCTTGTTCTATATATGCTAAATAAAAAAAATAACATTATTTTGAGTAATAACAAGTAATTTCTAAGAGATAAAACTTTCTCTTCTTTTTTAATTAGCAAATTTACCATTTAAGTTCTTAGATTCAATGAAAGCAATATCTCCAGCTGTACTTTTTAAACACTCCAAAGCACCCTTATCGCCATAATAGATATTACTACTATTAGCTGAGCATGTTGCATTGTTATTTTCAAGAGGACAGAGTGAACATAATGTAGATCCAACAGTTGAAGTCGAAGAGCTATTCGAGTGATCTTTATCACGGAATCCAGGAGTACAAGCTCCTGATAAAAGATTCGCCACGATGGTAGGATAATCACAGGAATCAGATAAAACTCCGCTTGTACGTGCAGTGTTGATGAAGCTCAACCAAGCAATGCCTCCGTATTCAGGGAAACAAGCAGTTCTCTTAGATAGAGCAGCAAAGCTTGACACATTGTAACTTGAGCCTTCTCTGACAACAGCAATAACCACACTGTTGCGATCAGTCTCAGTTTCAGTGTAGAGTACTGTTGTTAAGTTAAATACTCTGTTAAAATATAAAAACATCGTTATACATGCTTCTGTAAATTATAACAGAAATTAAAGTCATTCATTACACTCACTGCCTTGCTAAATGTCCATAATGGGAGTCAATAGTAATAATATCAGTCTTATTATCAGCAATGTCATGGAAACAATGGAACGTAGAGTTGGTTTGATTACACGAAATCTGTGGTTCTATGCCATGTGTTACTGCAGCTTTAGCAACCCAATTGCACTTGTTCGTCTCTAAGGTGTTTATTGTACACCAACGAATGGTATTACCACAGGAAGTAGTTGGCAAACTAACTTCTCTTCCTTTTGTAAGATACGTTTCAAAAGATGTGTATTCAGTGAAATAATTAGCAATGGCATCTTGCTGGATAATACTGTTTAGTGCTACAGTCCAATCTTCTGCGTTTTGTGTCGTGTTCAACCAATTTTTCAATTTTTCCAATAAAGAAGCTGCTCGATCACTGTAAGAAAAGATAACTGTTAACTATCTGAAAAAGAACATTAGCAATTATATTACATACTCTCTAACAGCAATAGCACTCCAAGGCTGCTTGACCCAAGCACAGGGGTTTGACGTTGTCAAAGGCTGAACAGTACCATTAGGACACAGAAACTGATATGAATTGGCTGTCATGTTCACTATAATCGGCACTAAAGAATCCAACTAGAATTTATTTTCATATGTATAAATATTATTTTATTATTTTTATTTTCTTATATGCATATTAAGCGTATTATACCCCGAAGTACTGTCGGACGTAGTTCAAGGCAACATAAGCAACTCTTCCACGTCCTGAAGTCAAACAGTCCAATGCTCCAGTATGTCCATGGTTGTCCATATTACTATACGTACATGATGAAGAGATGTCACAGAGAGAGCACAAGTTAGAATATTTACTCTCTAAAAATGTAATATTAATTTATAGAAATATATTGAAAATTTCCAATTTATCAAAAGAACTCGAAGTGTCACTTACTCAATTCTGTGTTGTATGCACTGTCAGGAACCCACTCGCCAGGACGACATGCTTTGCCAAAGAAATTTTGTAGATTTATCGCTTCATTTTCAGCAGTAGTCACGTTATTACGGCAGGTAGATCCATAAACTTTTTTTTCAAAATATTTGAGCACATAATTATTCCACATTTGAGCCTTGCTGAAACCGGGATGACACAAACCGGCATTCTTGAGATCGTCGAAGCTTCCTTCAACGGAGGTATAATTCAATGGTACAACAGCAACCGATTGAAATTGAAAGTCCTCTACATAAAGAAAAAGAGAAGTACAATTAAACTGCAACTTACAATAAAACGTAAAATATTTTGAAAAACTCACCGCTTGTTCTATCTTTGTGCCTTAATTCTGAGACCAGTTGAATTCCCGTGGGATAAAATTGATGGGCAAGAAGAAGCTCTTCGGCAGTGAAAACGCCGAAATCTGCATTACCTCTACTCAGCTTTATAGCACAATCGGCGCTATCTTCAACTCGAAGACAAGATACTTGACTTTCTCCACGTTGTAGTGAATAGCAGGTATTATCACTGATAGTTTGCGGTGCACAAAGTCGGACTGCAAGATGTTAAAATCATGCCACCAAGGCATAATAATTAATTTTATTATTTAAATCATTATATTAGTTTGACTTATTTATGGAAGTGTCAAAAATTACTTGTTAGATATTTCATAAGACACTATTATCCAGATAGGCTGCAGAAATATATAAGTTAAAATTAATTGGGGCGTTGCCTTGACAGCAGAGATAAGCTTTTCTACTATCTGTCTTAATCTGTGACATTTTCCTAATATCAATACCTGGTAATAGTTAAATCAGACTCTAGAAATAAACGATAACTCACTTGAAAAGTGTACAATTTCAACGATTTCGCAATATCCATCAATTGATAAAAATTGCGGTTTGTCCCATGATTCTAATGTTTTATTGCAACTGATAAGTAGTCATATCGTGATAGAAAACGCGCAAGCATTATGGAGAACACAAAACATGCAATGTTACAAGAATAAGATGATAAGACAAACTGAAAACTGACCCTAATATTTTCAAATATTTTACCAACATTCCATTGTATTTAAAATTTTTGTTGTAATTTTGTTATTAATTATAGTTTTAAAATAGATAACATTTTTTAGACAACACGTAATATCCAAAAGTCGTCTTTAAGTCTTCTAATATGACAGAAGTTGTCTTTAAGACATATTAAAGATAACTTTTGGATTTGTGGGATGTCTGGGTTTGATGTTATAGAGATAAACGAGACCTAATTATAGTATATCACGTTCCTTTTCGATATTTTGTTTCGAGATAAAATTTTATATTACTGATTAATATAATTACGCAAGCAAGAATATAATCGGATAATTGTCTCTTAACAAATGAATACAAAGTCCATTTGATTTTGTGAGGATAAACTTAGAATTTGTTTGGTACAAAGAATTGCAGTCTATATTTAACTTTATTGCTATAGAGAAACTCCGTTATGCAATACCAACAGTAAATAATAGATTTCATAATACTTATTGCAACAAATACTAGAATGGCATACTACTTTGATCCCACGTAGCATAAATGTCTCCCAAACACCCGTAAAACGTTTCTGGTACATCTGAAGGAAACGTTCTTTGGGTATCTTGCAGTTGTTCATAGAACATTTATGCTGTCTGAGATATAATAATTCACAGGCTTTTTAAACACACACTTCGAAATAGCATTATTGAGAAACATTTAATGATCAGTCAAAGATGAATATTTTTGAATGACCTATTCACTGCCAAATTTCTTACCTGCATACGTAATTGATCCTATCAAACGATATTCCAAGTAATACAACAAATGGTAAAATATATTCTTTAAACTTCAGCAAATGATTAAGTTAGCACTTACGACTGGTACCTTTTTACCAAATTCAAAAAGAGATACTCACATCGGTCTTGTGCACACACACTTGCCACAAAGAGAAACACCAAAATCATTTTCATCATTTTCTGGTCACAATCTGGGATCGACCCAGCAATTCCCCGAGTACTCGAGCAAACGACTGGAGGAATCGTACTTTTCGATATAGGTTGATTTAAAACTAGGCGTGCCGCTCACCTCTTCGCTTCAGATAATGTGATGATAACGCGCGCTCACACCCTGAGCATACAGGACACATTGGTTTGCCTACCTACATATTGACAGATAAAACCGTACGTTATACGATACTCGATATCCAGTTCCCTGATCTTCGTTACGCCAATTACGTTGCCGCACGAAAGAACACCCTTGAGATTCATGAATATCTTTTTCCTCGAATATAAACATTTGTCTTCGGTATGATGAATAATAAGTGGAAGTGAGTATCGTGACTAATGCTCTTTCAAGATAACGTATCACAGAATATAGTAAATAAAAGGACGTGTGATAAATCATAGGGCAATGGAAAATCAAAAGAATCAATAAGAAATAAATAATTCGTGCACATCATCGAGCATCGTATAGTCTGTATTAAATTTATTTTAAGATTTTATTCGTATCGCATGAAAATACATTAGATATTTATATGTTGAACATAAATATTCTTTGGCTGAAAACAAAGTTCTTTTTGGAAATGATTGGTAGTTTTTATTCCGCCTTTCCCGTGATGTAGGTTTGAGAATAAATAATACAACACAAGTATGCACTCCAATTAGAAATTTCGAATATAGTATTTAATCTCTGCCAATTATAAACTTCATATTAAGTCACTTTCAAACGATATACGGATCATTTAATAAAAATGTATCAATCAAATAAAATATATTTTTTTACACTGAGTACTTTCATAACTTCTCAATAAAGTTTACCTTTTTAATATCACGTTTGCTCTATACAATTTTAAGTAATGTTTCAAATAAATGACGCTAATACATAAATCAATAATTTTTATGTTACATCAATGATCTTTCTGATTGTTACAATACTTATTTTTTTAGGAATATAGAAGTCGTCTATGATTAAATACATTTAAATGATAATTTTAGTGCTACAAAAGTTATGACTAATTCCAGATAACGCCAAGAGCGTAATTTTACACTTAAGAGAATTAATGAGATTTTTAGTAAAATTACATTATCATGAGAATACTGTGATAATTACCTATTTCCTACAGAATTCTCAACGGATGATGCAATGAATAATTCAGCTACATTATGAATCCTATATATAAGTGCATGCCTAACATTTTTGATATAGTACATAGAAAGATGTATAGATTTTTTATTTTCATCTGCATAATTTTAGGTATCCGTTTCCATTACTTTTATTAGAATGTACACTACGTATAAATTTATTTTTTATTTTTGATAATACAGTTGGTATCATATGAAGTTTCAGAAAATTTCTTTTAATTCTAAGAATCAAGTATCATACAACGACATATTTAATATCGCGAGTCGTAACGTTTCGATTCCAAACACATTAGATTGTTACACATTGGACAGTGTAACCTTACTTTGAACCTCTTATCTAATCCTATATTAAAGAATCTACCAGCAGATGGACGAATCCCGCAACTGCGCCAATATTTACTGATATCCAATGACATTCGATGTCAACAATATTCAAAGAAAAATATAATCTTTTTTCATTTTGTACAGGCGACCAGAACCTTTCAGGATTCGCAGAAACTGCAAAAGCGGAAGTACAGGACTTCATATGCGTCGATGGATCCAGAATAGCACTTAGCAACGTGTGCAATGGAAAACCGGAATGCCCAGATTCTTCGGACGAACATAGAAAGCTGTGCCACCACGTTGTGTAAAAGATATAGAATTTTTTGTTATTTAAAATTGAATTTGCTAAAGTCAAAGTATTTTTTCAGGTGTCCAACTTCGACGTATCGTTGTGCGTACGGTGCTTGCGTTTCTCGAAATTCCAGATGCAATGGTCTTCAAGATTGCACGGACGGAAGCGACGAGCTCAATTGTGAAGTAACAGAAATTTGCTCGGATCGTGAATTCCAGTGTGTCAATTCTTCCGAATGTATTAGCCTATCCAGAATTTGCAATGGTACGATGATTTCATCACGAGTAACCTGACTCTAACTTCATTTGTTCATTGATCCGGTATAACAGGGTATCTAGACTGTTTGGATAAGAGCGATGAAAGCAGTATATTGTGCAACGAGTACCCTTGTCCCATACACACGTATCATTGCCTCTATGGAGGATGTGTACATCAGGAAGTAATATGCGATGGTATCAAGGATTGCATTGATGGCTCCGATGAGGAGGGTGTAATGTGTGCAGCAATCAACTGCAAGGGAGAAGAGTGTGAAAAATACAAGTGCAGGTCAGAGTAATAGACAATTGGTTTTAAAAATAACTTAAAAAAAATATTTTTAATTATAGAGACGAAGAATTTAGCTGTGACAGCCAAGGACAATGTTTACCGCAAAGCAGAGTTTGCGATGGAATCCATCAGTGCAGAGACGGTTCGGATGAAAATTCTGATATGTGCAAGTCGCGGGAGTAAGTAAAAATTTTGTTGATTTCTTTAATTCGATTATATTAATTGAAATTTGCATAAGTTGTCCACAGGATTGGTTCCGATGTGCATACGGTGGATGTATTTTACGGAATCTTACGTGCAATCTGCAGCCTAATTGTTATGACTGGAGCGACGAAGACGAGACAATCTGCGGAGTATCTCTACCGGAAGGAGCTTGCCGTTTACCATCGGCTCAACCAGGAACACATTACACCGTGTTGAATTGTCCCCAGTGTCGACCTGGTGACGTTGTGGCAGAACTGACACGATTGGATTATACGTGTGACGTAGAGGGTTCGTTGGAAGGTTCTAGTAGCATTTATTGTCAAGATAATACGTGGCTTCCTGCTGTTCCTACTTGTCCCACAGGTATAATATTTCTAGAATATTATTATTGTCACTTATGTCTGATCATATCTTTATCACAAGGTACCAACGAGATAACGTGTTCTCCGGTACAATCAGCGGGTGTAATTAAACGCTGTGAAGCAAAGTGGGGACCACATCAGGGTTGGATCTCGTGTGACTTACCAGTTCCAGTTGGTACGCTAGTCACCTTAGAATGTCCAACTTATTACGAACGTGTGAACGGCGTTACACGTACTAAATGTCTTCACGATGGTACCTGGAACCAGTTGCCATTGAATTGCAATCCAATTTGTGGAAGAAGAGAATCTTCAGGTTTTATTAATAGTTGCGATAAAATATGATTCAATTATTTTCTGTCTAATGGTTAGTATTGTTTCAGTCGCTGCATTGATAGTAAAAGGCTGGGTTGTATTGCCTGATGAATCTTTACCATGGCATGCTACATTATTTTCTCACGATGATGGAAAATGGGACTTCTTCTGCGGTGGTACTCTGATAGCAGAGCGCGTTGTACTTACTGCTGGTCACTGCGTGTGGAAAACATCATTGGATACCATTAAAGTAGCTTTAGCTGCTTATTCGAGTAATTTCAGTAATCTAGGAGTAGATGCTCAAGTTTTTGACGTGGAGAGGATTGAGTTACAGGATTCGTACCAAGATCATGAAGGAAATTATGGCTCGGACTTAGCGTTATTGGTTCTCAGTAAACCAGCTGTTATCAACTCGGTTATTAGACCGGCCTGCATAGACTGGATGAACGCGCAAGATGTATCTCAAAGAATTCACGAAATTGGATTAGTTACTGGTAATTAAATATATTTATATTTATTTCATAACCGTATTTTGTACGTATCGAAAATTATTCTTAACGCAGGCATGGGTATTACGGAAAACGATACGTACAGTTCGACTTTGAGGATAACAACAGTTCAATTAGTGTCGGACGAGATGTGTCGTGAAAATCAAAAAAGAGATTTTCGAAAATACTTGACCTACACTTCTTTTTGTGCTGGTTGGGGTAATGGAACTGGTGTTTGTAATGGAGACAGTGGCGGTGGTTTAGTTTTGCAAAGACCAAATTCAACCATTTGGGAAGTTCACGGTATAGTATCCATTAGCCCTCGACGACCTGGAACAAGTTTCTGCGATCCGATGTTTTATACAGTTTTTACAAAGGTAACGATAACTATTTTTCTCTTATAGAAAATTTTCATAATCAAATAATATATAATGGATACAATTACAGATTTCCGTATATCACACGTGGATCAAGCAAATTTTAAATACAATTGCAATCATTGGACCACCCGATGCAAAGCTAATACCGAATACAGATACTGTGAACTTCCATTCACCTTGATTAATGAGAAATAAATAAATTCAAAATAAGCAGATCGTCTCTTATTTATTTTTTATCAACAGATATAACACTTATTATCACACACGTGATTTCCATACAATTTTACTAATCTTTTCGCACGAAGATCTTGGAGGCTTCATTTAATATTGAAAAATGTCAGTAATCGACAAGGGCTTGACAAAATCAAGAACCTTAAAGAGTTTTGACTTTGGCGTAAGAAAACAGATACTTCTATTCTATATTCGTTAGACTTTTCATAGGTTAAGTGTTTTGTGACATTAAAGGCGTTATCGCGAGAAAACGAAGGCGTAAGAAGTTCAGTGATAATTGTACAAGAAGGAACGGACGTTCAAAATGTGCCAGAATCCATAGAAATTCTAGAATTCACTGGTCACGATAATATTCGCATAACACCTAGCTACATGGAGTTCAAAGATGCCAGTGAAGGAACCACGTATCGTCAATTAATGACTATTCAAAATACAGGCAACAAGCCAGCTCTTATTAGAATCTGTGCACCAAATTCTATAGTAAGTTTACCTTTATTTCATGGTTACCATAGTCCTGAGTCCTATAACCTTCTTTTGCAGGCTTTTAAAATTCGGACTCTAGAACGCGGAGAACTGCTAAGTCCTGGCTTAACTATTTCAAGACAAGTCGAATATTCTTACAAACGACCATCGCTCCTACATACCATGATTCCTATACAGATCAATGGAACTTTTATAGATTATCATGTAGTCTGCAGCTTGGCTGCTGAATACATTTCTGTACAGCCTTCGCATATTGATTTTGGAATAGTCGATATCGGTTGTTCGTCGGGTGTAAAGATACTGACTATTACGAACAATGGCGGTAAAAGTACCAGGTGACATTACTAATATGCTAGATCTATGAAAACAGGATTACTCGAATGTTTATAAATTTCATAGATTTTCAGTAGATTTGGGTAAAAATGACTTAGAGATTAATGTCAAACCGACGCGCGGAGTAGTAAGATTACACGGCCAGACGCATCTACGGGTGGAGCTAATTGGAATTAAGGAAGGAACATTTTATAGTGAATTCTGGTAAGAAAATCATTTTATTCATCGATAATCATATACATTAATTTCTCTTTACAGGATCAAATCAACTCCGAATGTACGCATTCCGATAAAGGTCAATATTATAATTCCACGATTAGTTGTCTATCATTTGAATATTACCGGCGACTTCACTTTGATAGACTTTCCTCCGACTTTCATAAATACGGAAAACTATAATACATTAGTTCTGCGAAATCTTTCCTCCCAAATAACGAGTTTCGTTGTTCTAGGCGAGATTGACAATGAATTGTTTTCAATTAAGGTGATTTGTAGTGCTATTTATTCATTTGCATATTACCGATATTTTATATCTACATTAAATAATTATCCTTAAAAGAATATCAGTGTCGATACTCAAACGGCTTATCGAGCCTTCAAAATTTATCCGACGGAAGGACGCATGCAGCCTTTCGAAGGGATTGTTTTCACTATAGTGTAAGATCTTGAAAATCAATAACTTTTTACAAAAAAAAAAACAATTTCCTAACCTAATGGAATTTTTTAGCTTCTCGCCAACATCTAAGTTAATGGAGCAAATGCAGCATTTAAAAGGCGTTGAATGTCAAGACTTCATGGTCTTTATTCGTATACTAAGAGTTCATTGTACCGAGGTGGAAGACGTAATAAGTGCGTACAACAATTTGACTTAAAAAATCATTCTATTTATAAATGTTTATTGTCTTTTTCTTATTGCGCAATCACACGTTATACTTACAGAGGTAGATGCAGAAAAGGATTCAAATACCGAAGAATCATTACAAAGAATTCATATGCGTATGTATATCAGAACTATGTTGTATTCAGTAGAAAAATTCATTTATATTCTTAGTAGAACCATCCTCCTCGGTGCGTAGCACTGTTTCTTTGAAGAAGACACCTCTTCAGTCGTCTTTTCAAGAGACAGTGAGACTGTGTCTCTATGGCGAAGTTGAAAAACCCCGATTGACATTCACACCCGACGAACTTTGCTTGGAAGCGTTAACCATCGGAGAAATTGTCAATCGTGTAATTTGTATACGAAATACATCGATACACTTACCTATATCGTATCGATTTATCGATCACGACAGCGTCCATTGTACTCCAAGCAGCAGTAGTATCAAACCGAATAAATCTATAGAAGTTCTAATTAGTATTCAAGGGAAATTCAATAGTAAAGTTATATTGATCTAAAGGCACGATATATCGTATGTTAAAGCGATACTTTTATTTAGTTTTTCCTTTTTTATCGCAGCCATTTCACCCCTGAATTTATTATTTGAAATTATGGTGAAAACGAAAAAGGGTTGCGGAGGTAAAATACAAGAGTTTGTAAAAGCTAATACCTCAACTGTGAAATGTTGGATACACCATGTCAAAGTTCCCACGAAGAAGACGAAAACAAAATTAACTATGGGTAAATTTAATGTTAAACTGTATATGGCATAACATATCAGAATGTTGTTGGGCTTATAGAATATTTTACAACACTATTTTAGATTCGATATCGTTCAGAACGAACAAAGTTAGTCAAGACACCAAGAAAATGTGGAATTCAAGCTATGAAAAATCAAGCAATGCTTTATCCTTTGTTCCAGATTATTCAACTAAAGCGTTACATGGTAAAAGTGCGAGTCAAATTCCTGATGCAACACCTGCTCTTTTGAACGATACTGACAAACGATTAAGGCCATGGAAAAAATTATCGACGATATCTTCAGCAAAATTGAAATACATGCCAGATGGAAATCTCGGCGATACTTACTCTCCCGAGGAAATGGCACGTAAAAAAAAAGAGCGAAATTATTGGGCTAAGTACCTGCGTACTGTTCAAGGATACAACCATATGATTTTGAGAAAAGAAATGATGTTAAAGACGAACGACGAGTACAAAGATTTGCTTTGTGGTATCGTTAAAATTCCAAAGTATCGAGTAGTATCAGTAGCTGAGAAAATGTTAAAGGCAACAGATGAAAAATTGGTAGCTAAAGCCAAGAATGAGATTCTGATACCCTTATCTCCTGTTCAAATATATAACGTGAAGGTGTCGCCAACGATATTTTCATACGGACAGGTAACGGTTGTCAATGTAAAAAATGAATAATCTTTTTGTGTTCATGATTAACTATTTTTTGTATGTTTAGGTAGCACCAAAGAGTGTTAATTATCGTGAACTGACTATAGAAAATAAAAATCAATTTCCAGTAATGGTCCGTCTGGTTTGCACCAATAGGTGTATTCGTTTTCCAAACGGCAGCAGGATGATTCTGCGTCCCGGATCTCTTGAGAAAAATTTGATCGAGTATCGAGCACAGGAAATTGGAAAATTCAACACATACATTGGCTACGCAATAAACGACAATCATTCCTTCGAGTTGACAATTACAGCGGATGTAGTATACAAATACTTAATTTTAGGAACGCGCGAGATTGTTTTTGGTTTGGAGTATGTATCGGAAGAGGCGTATCAGCCCACCGCAACGTTCATACAAATCAAAAATAAATTGGATGCCAGAACAACATTTAGGTAAACCATTAAACGAACAAAAATGCAATATCGAGTCACTGCAGTTTAACTTGTAATGAAAATCACTAGATGGCAAGTTCCGGCAGCTGCTAGTTTTTCAGTGGAACCCTCATTCGGGACAGTTCGTGGGAACCGTACTTTGCTCGTCGGTGTACATTACGAACCGAACGCTGCCAAATCGCATCACGCCGAAGTGATCATGAGCAGCGAGGGTGGAAATTATTTGTCCCTAAAATTGAATACCATTTTGTCGGCACCTGATGTTGCCTTCATAAATGATACTTTGAATTTAGGTAAAATACCTTTGAACATAACAACTACAACCATCGGTGTACTTCACAATGCAGAATTCACAGAAGTCATGTACGAAGTGAATGTATTGACTCTAATTTATGGATGTGAAGTATATCCGGAGCATGGAACAATTCCACCACGTGGAATTGCCACTTTGGAAGTGAGCGCTTAGTATAGTAAATTATTGTCAGGTTTAAGATAACTGTTACTTTAAATTCTTCAGATTCGATTGAAGTTGGATGCTTGCTTACAATTTTCAGTAAGTGTCTACGTATTGGTACAAAAGTGCCTCAGGCTGCAATTAAAGTTAAATGGTCAAGTAGATTTTCCAATGCTAAAGTTCTCTCCGGAAATCATCGAAATGGGTCGCGTCAGTGCTGATGCTTTTCAGATACACCATATAACAGCTAAGAATCTTGGAACGACAACTGCGAAGATACAATTTCTCATGACCGAGTATCCTGAATTTTGTGTTGCTATGTCACCTACAGGCAATGATCCAGGGATAGGTATTTTAAATGTTTTTGTAAAAAATTATTTTTCATTTACAATACTAATCGCCATTATTTATAGGTTCCAAGTCTATAACAATTGTTCCTTCTGACACGGTCGACTTTTACTTACGTTTCGTTCCTATAGATTTGGCCAGCTATGCTTTCTATTTGCCAATATTGATAAACGAATTACTAGGACCGATACCAGTGGAAAATCAAAAAACGTATAGGCCTTATGACTTTTTAAAACCACGTGAGGAACATTATGCTCATATTGCTGGAATTAACTTGATAAACTTGCCTCCAACACTTCCAACAATATACATTGATTGTACTGTTGCTGGACATGTTATATCCTTTAGCAAGCTTATCTTCCATTTTAATGTCACTACCAGTCAGGTTTGTATTATACAAAATCTATAATAGGTATCTGTCTTAGAATAAAATAAACAATTGAGGATTTCGATAAAGGATAAGTTGCGCGTGTTCAACAATACTGAACGAGAAACATCATTCATCATACGAATTGATGATATCCATGAGAAGAATTGTCCGTTTACTATAGGATGGATCGATGGAGTACAATCGATTGTAACAGATCTGTCTATCATTTGCAAATTACAACCTGGTGAAGAGACCATCTTTAAAATAGAATTTATACCAAGTCAGGGGGGTCGATTTAGTCTTGAAGCTCCAATATTTGTGAGAGGAGAATTGGAAGGAAATATGTTCAATTGTCTTCAATTGTATGGTGATAATCCAATAGCAAGCATCGAATCTGATACACGTGAAGTTTACTTCTTTCCGATTCCTTTAAAAATTGAATCCGAGGAGAAGATAATACTCAAGTTTTCCCACTTCAAAAGTCCCACGAATGTCCTAGCCAATATATTGCCACCTATGAAATGTAGTGGAAAAATCACAGAAGATACTCTTCAAATATTATTTCCCAACGGCAACGCCATATCTGGCACGCGCAGGTGATTTAAGTAGAAATCTAAAATTTTGGAATTTTTTTTTCTAACTGAAAATAATGTGTGCATGCAAGTAGATCCGAGAACATAGGAATCATTATATCTTTCAAAAGCGAGGAACCCGTTTCGTTGTGTACGAGGGTAGAATTTCAGGATGATAACAATCTATCTTCTTATTCCATCGTTATAGTCGCTACAGCGGATAATAGCTTATTAACATCACATGCATACTTTCGATCTTCGGTTGAAAGTATGAAAATTGCACTTAAGCCTGAGATGTCATACGTATCAATACAGTCGGACGACGATGAGTCTATTCGTATGATTCAACAGCCAGGAATTCATGTTCGTAGATCCGTATGTCACTATCATTAACACCTCAAGTACCAACGTAATAAATATACGTCGCTGAATTTCTCGCATTGGCCCAGTGACGTGTATTTACGGCGCGATTTAATGTAATAACATTATCGTTGTACCTTCTAAAATTGTATCGGTATTACAAAACTAATGACTGATCCTCAATCTTAAATATATCGGATTATTCAGTAGAAACGCACCATCTGAACGTGGTTCTGCCATAGAAATCAAATGGACCGGCTCTGGCTCCAGATGGTGCATTTCTACTGAATAACCGTATATATACTACAACACCGTGAAGAAAAAAAAAATTTTCACATCTTTGATACTTCATTATTAGACAATAAACATAACAGTTCCTCCCCAACGACCGCTCGGCTGAGTGAAAAGCGACGCGACGCAGAGGCTCTGGTACTTGAGGATTTAAAAAGAAAATTAAGAAACAGAAATTAATGTTATTTACAGGTAAATCAATCCTTGCCAAAACATAGCGCTCACTCAAACATAAGTCAATACAGCAAGAATACGTTTAAAGTGCTTCCATCTCTTACAAAATTAAAAAGCATACCACTCGACGTAGAAGATGAGGGTAACAAAGACGAGGATGGTGACGATTATTTAAAAGATTCCAAAGGCTCTGACAATCTTCCAAGCAATACAAGAACGCGAGAACAATCAAAACTATCTTATCCGTTCTTTCCAACCGCTGACGAAAGCTCGTTAGTTCTTTTTTAACAGGAAAAGCTCAATGAATATCTTGAAATATCTACCAACGTTCAACTTCATTACAGTGACTATACAGAACATATGCAGGCAACAATAAAAGCTGCTGAAGAGTGGCTTTACTCAAGTCCATTGAAATTTAACTTCTATCCCAATGTTGTTGACGGTATTACTGCAGTACTTTCAGGACTATGCTTGATAAGAACGCCGCACAAAGATAAGAGAAAGACTCATGTCGTTAATCAATCTTTTATTGATGTTCTCCAATCTCTCGTTGGAAATGACATTTTCAAATATATCCAAGAACCGTGAGTATTAACTGTATATATCGTATGATTAAAGATGATTCTTACTACGCTGTCAACAGAGTAACGTTGCCTGAAGATGACGAGGAAAGAATAAATCTTGTGCTAAATCTCTATAACAGTATATTGCATTTCCTGATGGCGCAAGGAGCATGTCTGGCACACGTTTACCCAGAATTTCTTCTTAACTACACCGATTACATTAAAGTGTCGCAAACTGGAAGCAATTTCAGCAGGAAAGATAAACTCATCGATACTCAATTGGACAGAGAACTATTTGAATCTAGAAGCAAGCAATGCTGGCTCGACGTAATCTTACAAACATACAAAACGTTAGTTCTCAGCAGAGTTGACATCGACAGTTTAGAGAAAAATGTATATAGTACAATGTCTATGAGAATATCAGATTTAACTGGGGGATCTAGTGTTATCAGGTATTGGAATAAAAAGCAACAACTATCATTTGATTAACTATAACTTGCTGTTATTACTCGTTTCAGCTTGGGAAATTTGCCACACGAGTCGCAATTCATCAGTATAGCTAATATAGCAGCTAAGAATATTATACATTCCAAGCAAGAAGCACTTCTTCTAGCTTGGTTGGATTATCACTTCGCAATACAACGCAAGCAAGAATGGATGATTGATGATCGCGTTATCTTAAATCTTAATGAGACCAAAGACATTCTGCAGCACCGCGTTATACTTGATTTCGACGACGTTCTTTCCGATGGATTGGTCTTTATTGCTGTTACTGCGGCATACTGTCCTTTTTTGATTGACGAATATTTTCGTAACATTTATATCTGTCCACGAAGCGTCGAAGAAGTATCGTTACTTTGCAATTCCAGTATAGAGCATACTTAACGTGAAATAATTGATTTATTAGTTAATCCGAGCATCCATCTTCTTTTTAGAAGCTTCATAACGCCATATGCATTATCGCAGCCTGGAGAAAAATTCGTCTCGGTTTTATGATCGTTCCGTCGCAGATTACAAAGCCGAACTGCGTTCAGATGTTAATGTTGGTGGTACATCTTTTTCAAATATTGCCAAGTTATATAGCTAGAACAAAGGTATTCAAATTACAAGGATTACACAAGGAAACATAAGTAACCGCTTGACTGAATCTTATTATAGATAAAATTTAGCTGCCCTTTAACAGAGACAGTTACACGACGAATAAACTTCAGTAACCCATGGGACAACGCAGTTAATTACGTCGTACAATTTATTAACAATGAATCCGCTTTCTTTTCTGTCGTTCAACCGCATTCCACGTTACATATAAATCCTCGTGACAGTAATGTCTTAGTGCTTCAGTTTTATGCGAGAAAAATACAGAAGACCAGAGGCGAGAATGAATGTTTTTGAAATTGATTATACGTTTCTCAATTGCACACGTTATAATTTGATTTACAGCTTACTTATTACTCTGTGGCTCAGCGATCGCGCCCCACTTTGCCAAAAATCAGATTTTCGTATTGGAAGGTACTGCTAATCACCTTGGAATTGTAAATAAGTATAACATCACGAACAAACTGTATCAAGTGGTTGACAAAGATTTGGCAATTCAAGTACCCTATAAGTACGCTGCTGAATATGACATATGGTTCACAGAAGAACTGCCAACTAAACCTGGTACTAATTTGAATATTTTTCTTACAACTGCCCGAGACTTAAATTACTAACTCCAATTTTCACTATTCAGCTACACTAAAGATGGCAAGATGGTCCGACTTACGTTCGAGGAAAGTACCAAGACGTTTATTTGTGAATCAAAATAGTCTTTCCGTTGCGGAAAACGAAGGGATTGCTAACTTATCAGTGACTATAGCTTGTATCGAACCATCACCTCAAAAGTTTTGGTTAATATTTCAATCTAGGATGGGTGATTTCATAATTCAAGTATACACATAGGTTTTCTTGAATCATTATAATTTCTATACTTGATTCAATCTCTATTTTAGATAAATTCACGTGCAATTCCAACAATATCAGAAAAAATTACTATTCAATGGAACAAAGAGAAATGCATATGCCTTGATCCTCCAACAAACGTTACCGACACATGTCCACTGAATATCACAATCAAGATTCCCTCTAGAAATGGCCACCTTTGGAACTGCATCAGCCAAATGTTTCAAAAGACTCTTAATCCAAAAGAGTGCAATTTTTGGTCCCGCCACTTAGGTACAGTGCAGACTATGGTTGGAATCAAGATGCTGTAGATATTAACGATAACGTTGACATCTTTTTCATTTGCTAAGACACGAATATTGGACTCAGATTGATTCATTGGTTGATGGGAGATCATACTGATTCTGCAGCAATGGAGTTTATCCATATATTTAATACATGTGTTACCTATAATGTAACTACAACCAGTAAGCTAAATTTGCTTACAGTACCTTCGACATTTACTATACCCGGTTAGTCTAAAACAAATTTAGTCAGTTCTATTATACTTCACACCTTCTATTCGATATTTAACTGTAGCTCATGCTACACAAATCAAACGCTGTTATTATGATAACACTATTTGTTTTGTGCTTTTTGTAATATAATGCTAATTCTAGATGTAAGACCACTCAAGGAAGAGTGCGAAATGACTGTTCATATATTGGAGACTGCTCCGAAGCTACATGAAACGAAACTAATCTTGACCAGCCTCGATAAAAAGGAATTGCGCTACCTTGACATCAATTTCATTTGCAAAACATAATCATTGAAACTACTGAAAAGAAAGTCCAAGAACGAAAATTATTGAACACCAAGAAGTGAAAGGAATGTCCGATAGCAAGTGTCACGATTTTTTTCGGAGGTCTACATCCTAACAGAGTCATGGAACATGAAAGTCATAGAATACTTTTAAATTGGAGACAGAAGTTTTACTCTAATCTATGAGATGTATTTTCCTATGGCCTTACAATTGTTGATATTTCAGTTTGATAAGAAAAAATTAAGTAATCCGCTTTGTACGTTCTATACCAAACCAAGTGACGCCAATTCATAGCAGAACGGATTATTCTTTCATTCTTCAAATATTCCTAACAAGAATGCAATTGGAATTGTTAGGCTTTAGAAAAAGAGTACCTCGTACATTTAAGTAAAACTTCTTAAATTTGAGTATTTCACAAAATTCACGCTCCGTGATTTTAGTCATTATCCAAGGCGCTAATACGAATTTAACAATTTCCCAGGAAAATTGTAATAGCACCTAAACAAATCAATGATACTCCAAGACGACAATTAGATTTGATGTAAAGATTAAAGATTTTAAACTCTGTATTAAGCTGCCAGCTGTACTACATCTGTGTACTTTAGGATTGAATATAATAATTAAAAAAAGCCAATACTTCAGTTTGTAGGCGTTCACAATTCTACAACTTAGTTTTACATATGATCTAAATCACTATATAGGCTGGCGACGCACGAATCTTTCGCGAAAGAATATTTAACGAATGCTGTAAATTTTATTTGTAAAATCAACACATGTTAAAAGCAGCGTAATTCGTTTATCACGTATGAATAATGTAATATTCAGAAACAAATTATAATTCTCTCGTGCATTAAAAGTTCAACGCGATAATTAAGAGATCTATCGAAGGGCTTGCGAAATAACATATGCATTTGGCAAACTCCGACTCAGTTTCAAAATAAAATTTTGCGCGCGTCTTTATGCTTATGGCATAGTAGATTTTCGAGACACTGTCATCGATACCAATTCTATATAGGTTGGACGTCA
>JARPRG010000484.1:481773-564637 GCA_031001745.1 Hartigia nigra | reverse complement strand
TCCGAGATACAGCCTCCGGAAGGTGAAAAGCCCATAGTCTTACCAAACCACTGCGAGAGTTTCTGAGCATTTTTGAATGTGGTCCAATTCCAATTTGAACTATGTCAGCATCTTCCTTGGGGCTTCCTAAGCTTTCTATGTACAAACTTCGTTCGCTGGTTTCAAGAAAAAAGCTCTAGCTCCAGCCGTTTCCGAGATACAGCCTCCGGAAGGTGAAAAGCCCATAGTGGACTCCGGTTTTTCTCAATTTTTCTGTTGATGCCCTCGTAAAACTTATGTCGTGTTCTACAGAATGTTGATTACCTCTAAATTTCCTTTTTTTTTTGTCGATCTGCACGCGCAGGATTTTTTCTTGAACCTTTTCTACCCATTTTTCGGCACTATGTTTCAGTCTGCTCCATTCGAAAGTCGAGCCAAAACTACTGCTTCAAACGAAATTTGTTTGAATTTGCTTCAGGTAAGGGCAAGATGGATCAGGCAGTAGTAGGTATAAAAGACGAGGTAGGTGTGCGAATATTTTTAGCGTGGGTAAACGGTGTTTGAACATTGTTAACGAAAACAATGGGACGAATGGGGAGAACAAAACATGTTCTCAGCTGAGGCGTAGATATACTTTGACTTATAATATGGATCCTCTAGTAAAAGATGGTAATAACAATAAAATTAGGTTGCGTTGGTTAGTCACCACCATGTTTATGGCGCGGTAATTTTGAATATCTTAATATCCAGCAGTGCCTTACTTGCTAATTTTTAATAAAAACGAACGCAGCAAACCCGTCTGTGTTTCTTACATTTAGATTTTCGTTTGACTAATACAGCAGATCGAAGTAATATTCTTATTATTTCTACAGAGGATAACATGCAGTAACATATTACTTTGAGAACCAGAGCTTCTGCTTTTTCGATGATCATCAAAACGCGCGCTTTTAACATTTCTCTTTTATAGCTATCACCAGTAAAAAGATAGCCAACAGTATATTTCCACCGACTAGCCAAAACCTGTTAACATGAATACTAAGCCATGCGGTGCTAGACCTGTATGATCAAGAAGTGTAACGCCTCCTAAGTACGTTTTAGATGACCTATCATAAGTATTGGCTAATATTATGCTTACTTTTTGTAAAATTTCCATACTTCTGATATGTGAATTATTCCAACAGTTATCCATAAATTGCAATAAAACATATTTTCCTAAAAAATGTCGGTATCTATCCCAAAAACCAAAATGAAATCATCAACATTGTCTATGTTTCCACCGGAGTTCAGTTGAGAGGTGAAATATGTGTGTTGTATATCTATAGATTATTAAACTATAGGTATATATACATTGTATCTTAATTCTCATCCGACTTCGGTGAAAATATAACCATTCGTGATGCATAGAATAATGATTCAAATTCTTCATTTCGTTACCGACTGAGTGACGAACGAATTGGTCACTTGGTAGGTCACGTGATACAGGGAAAGAGCGGTTCTTCTTGTGCGCATGCGCAGTGGCCAGTAGCAGCGTCCATGTCGGCAGAACAGAGAATGCAGCCACCGTGTGAAGATCGTGTGTGATCGTGTGTGAATGCCAGTGTGAGTGTCGCGTGCTGATCACAGCCGGGAAAAGTCGAGTGAACGTGCTGGTCACATGTGACAGTGTCGGAAAGAGCATCTAGAATCGCATGTGTTCAAAGTAAGTAGCCGACGTATAGTGAGGAACGAGGGTGGATGGTGTGCCAGGGCCGTTAGATGTTACGTGAACAGGCGTTATTTATACCGAGGATTCCGGGTTAAATATGTAGGCGGCTCAGAGGCTCATCTGGCAGGCAAGCAAGCAGTCAGGACGGGAAGCAAGCAGGCAGGCATGTACATACTAGCTAGTACATGACAAAACACGTTATGCGTCGCATCAGAATAATACATTGATTCTGAGAAGAGTACAAAAAAAGTCTGTGATCTCGCATCTCGGCCGATAAGAGATATCGCTGGTTTCTTTGCGATTCCAGATTGATTTCCAGCCGCTACGGGTTATCCCTGGAGGTGTGGCGTCTCATGTGTCTGTGAACGCATATGTATATGCATATACGCGGGCTGGCGCGTGGCCCCCTAGTTTCAATAGTAAAGCAGCTAAAGTGAATGCCTCTTTGAGATTGTGTGGCCGCTTGGTGAGTCTGCTACGTGCGTCGACTTGCGGGTACTTTATCCGCGTGTCTCGACCATTGTTTTCCATCGAAAAAGGCACGTTTTCCAAAGTACCATTACGTAAGGTGGTGCAAGATCATTTCTTGGCCACGAGGTGAAATATCAACTTACGCAGTTAAACCGTTTTACCGGATTGTTAACGGTACCGTTTTTCTTTGGATACGGCATCGCTGTGCCATCCGCGAAGATTTTCACGGCAGCGTGTTCCGATTGACCTCTTCCACGAACATAGCAATTGCTTTTTCACTTATTAAGTGATTTGACGTTTTTTTTGGAGTGATTTTTAGGGTATTATAGATTGTGTTGATTGGGGTTTCTCGAGGAAACTTTCGTTATATGAAAGGTGATTTACAGTTGCAAAACAAGGTTTTAAACATAACCTCCGTTGAAAGCATGCGATGGTCATGCACTGTGCTGTACGCCGGGCTGTAAAATGTACCGTTATGCATTTTTCTTGGAGCCGATAAAACTCGATTATGACAGTATTTCCCCTTATTTAATGGTTTATGATCAGTTCCTTTCTTATAAACCATTGTATTAAGCCTATTCAGGTAAAAGAGGGCCAATAGTAAAACCTAGGATTTTTGTCCTATTATAGAATTATTATAATTGCTTTAACTAATTAACAAAGATTATGGAAGGACAAGGGAATATATGTAAATTATACTTGCATTACAAATAGTTTTTAAGTTTTTTTCTGCAACTTGAATTTGTGATTTCAGATTATTATAGCAAGTCTGGTGTTCAATATATAACAGTGAACGTGTCATGGAAGCAGGATTTTTAAATTTCCACGATGAGGAACACTTTTCAGATTTTTCATTGCCCTTGGACCAGGTAGTTAATTTTTAACACACTCTTTAATACCGTATTCAAGTATTCCTTCTTCTAAAATATTATTATCATTAAGATAGAAGAGATTTTTATTATAGTATTTTTTTGTAGCATAATTTGCTGGAGGAGTCACAGGGTTCACTGATGGAAATGGTACACGATGACTATGGATACATTGAAAATCGTATCGATACGTCTGCTGGCCTTTGGGGCACAGAACAAGAGTAAGAATTATTATTGATTTTTTTTTTTTTTTTTTTAATGTAACTATTCGTAGATTTGCTCGAATAACTAATAAAAAAATGTATGAAAGTAGGAAACCTTAGTTGTAACAATTTTACAAGACTAATGATTTTCTTCAGGCTTAATGGAGATATTGCTGTGTTACCAGTTTCTGGGGTTGCCTCGGTTATCCCCAAAATGGAACATACTAAAGAAGACTTTGCTAAAGTCCTTACAGATTGGCAGGAGCATATAGGGTATCTTCAGGTGGCGTAGATTTTTCTATTTGAAATATGGTCTTTTTTAAGCTCTTAGAACACTTTTGTATAATGTAGAACTGTTGTAGGCTTCGGACATGGAAGAGGACATGGATGTGAAGGATATGGTAAACTTCACCGTGAGTATACCTGAGAAAATGAGTACAGACCTTCCAGAGAATATATTCCAAGATGAACCATCAAGTCAGAATAAGCAAAGTTCATCATCTGGAAAACGAAGTAAACTAAATGATATTGAACATCTACGTCTTAAAGTGAAACGCATGTCTGAATCAGAACAGAGTGACAAGGATATAGGTATGTATATTTCAACAATATATTATGCACTTCTAGCCTTCTGTACACTTGATTTATATTTATTAAAAGAGAATTATGTTAATTTTGCACACTTCATGCTTTTCTTTTTCATTAATATATAATTATATTAATTTTTTTAAAAGGAATGATTACTCTATTTTTATCTAGCTCTATGTACGTTGGTGAATTAAATTTGCTTTACTTACAATTTATATTATTTTCTACTCTAGAATAATGCTATTCGCACGTTCTGTTCATGACATACTAAACAGCAAGAATTTGATTATTAGGCTTAATTATTATCTGCTTTTGCGTGCGAGTGGTCTGTGTGAATGTATGTAAAGAAATTTCAGTTAAGTTATTTTAGATGTGTATTTTCATTCAACGCGGAAATATACTCGCGTTCAAAGGTTTAGCAGATTTCACATAAAAACAATAAATTTCGTGCAGTTATTATTATTGCCTAGTGTATTATTAGGAGTATAACCAATCTTTTGGTGAACTGAATATATTGTTCTAAAATTATAACTATGCCATTCTTAATTCCATGAATTCTATAGGACAATAAAATATTTCAGGAACCACTGATTCATAAAAATAATCAATATCATTTGTATAGATGTTGTAGGGCTAGACTCGGTCGACGAAATAGATCCAGATATTGACCTGACCAATCTCAATTGTGAACGTGCAATTTCCCTGTGTGATGATTTTAATTATGATGATTTAGGTTTGTTACACACGCTATTTTCCGTACTGGTACTTCGATTGCATGCAGTAGAAGGTGCTGTTTCGTTTTCTGTCACGATCTGTGTTATGTCAGTGACAAGAATGAATGCGCTCCATACACGTACATACTAACAATTATCTGAACTGGTAGCTCATTTTCTTTTAAGGTACCGAAAGGATATCGCTTTTCATCTCGATATTCTCTTTGTACTGGATCAGTACAACCACAAATTTTTTTCAACGATATATAATCATTATACAAGTATGTGTTCGTTCACACGCTTTGTTTCAATTAAGAAACGTGTACGAAATATCAAGTGAAAATAAAAGTTTCGAAATGTATATACTGTTAGTTGGCTGATGACCAATCCTTATTCAGCTTACTACAGGGTTGTACAACAGTAGCACAATGAAGAGCTTTATATTATTATTTTAACAGATTTACTTATATTAGGTGGTGCGGTAAAAAATGGGTCGTTCGACCTGGCATCCTACATTGCGGAAGATGACGATGATAAAGCTGAGAAGACTGTGTCCACGAGCGATCGCCTTGGTGATTTTAATCGTAATTTTGAGAAGCAGCTGAAAAGGAACATCGTGAATGAGGAAATGAAGATGGACCAACAGCCGAAGCTTAAGACAAGTGGTGTCATAAGCAAACTGCCTAGGAAACAAAGAAAGGAGGCTAAGCGCAAATTGGAAACCGAAAGTGAAGATTGCATTGATGTGGAAACAGTGTCCGAGCAAGTACCAGGTAGTTTGGAATACATGATAATAAAAAGATCATGTAATAGTGAGAATTTAAAACCAAAATACAATTTTACAATGTCAGTTTTGGAAGCTGGTGATGTTAAGAGTCTCTTGGAACAATTCGAAGCCTCCGAAGCTGTCACGAATTTCACCTTCTCTAGTAGCAACGGTCGACTTGTAACAGGGAATGATGTACGGCTTTATTCAAATAAAGCTCGTACGTCCGTGAAGAAATTACAGCTGACTCCAACAAAAAAACCAGCAGAGGCTCAAGATTCGACATTACACCAAAATATCAGAGATTCTCTTCCAAAAGAAATCATCGACAGGATAAAGGTGATTGCACTTAGTTTATTTTCAGACTCTTTTTTTGGTATCATTCTGGAGTTAGTCGTAAATCTTACCTTCATGCTGTGTTATACAATAGGCCTCAGGGCGGAAAAAAGTTATATCAGTGATACCCGCGATACCCAACACAAAAGGTGGAACGCGTAGTAGTGGAACACGAATGCAAGATGCTGCGGCAACACTTTCACGTAACAAACTACTTAAAATAGTAAGCAATATGATTGTATCTGTGATAACGTATAGCTATTGAACACACCGCAATACCAGGTTCTTTATCCCTAATTCTCAAAGTATAATAATGGGCAAATATATTCTACTAGGTGGCCAACAGTCCAAACACCAGTGGAAGAATTGACGGATCTGTTCAATTGGATCATGATTACTGCAGTAGCGCTAGTTCAGCTATCAGCAGCTCAGACAGCAACAGTGAGTACGATAGACAGTCCAGTGACAGTGAGAAAACGTCTCCTGTCAAGGATGACGGCTCTAGGCAATCAGACTATTATATAATGTGTACTAAAAACATGGAGCATGCACGTTCAGCCGGTCGCAAGAATAACACGAGACGCTGTGGTGGAGAACGCTGGACGGACAATAGCTCTAAGAAGGACAGTGGTTTGGAATCTTGTGACGTTAGCGATGCCAGCGAAGAGCAGACGATGACAGAGGCTAAGGTTAAGGGAACGAAGATCGACCATGCTAAGGATCAGCTCAAGGAATGTCAACTCAAGCAAACGAATGCTAAGATCGTGAATGCTGTAAATCTCGTGAATTCTGCACTTTCTGTAAATATTTCTAATCCGTCTTACAAGTCGGCAAACAAGCCTACTCCAGTCTATGAAATGAAGATCAGGTCAGCACTTGCCACGAGTATACTCCAGTTGAGGAAAGGTGTTCTCACAAAGACAAAGTCTGTGGACGGTGGAGGTCACAAGGTCAAGCAAATGGTTTCTGTCCTGAAGAAACCGCCAAATGTACCACAGCCTTCGATTTTGCCAAGCAATCCTAATGAGAGTATTGTTACTACGACTAACAGCTCAAATAACGAAGTGCAGAATATCATCGTTCAGGATGTTTCGAGTGAAATAATAGACGAAGACACGAAGAGACCGCCGCGTAGAAAACTTAATTTGGCGGAGTACAGAAGCAGGCGGGAACAGAATCGTAGTGATAGCAGCAGAACTAGTTCTCCTGTGCAACCAATGACTTTGGTGTACATTCATCACGTGTCTACGACGACGGAACCGATAAAGGAAGATCCTGAAAATCCAGTATGGTCCGAGAGAGAAATTGTGTCTGTATTAAAACCGAAGGCCGACGTGGAGGAAGAGAAAATTAAACCCAAACCAACTACTCGTGAAATAGCAATACAAACTTACGAGACAGTTTTCGACTGTCCATCGAGGACTAGTGAAAATACCGATGAGAATGACGTGGAAAAGAGGTGAGTAGTTTTGATGGATACATAATTTGTAGTCTGCAAAAATTAATATTTTTGAAATAAAAGAAAGAATGGTCATTTCACAGCTTGCGCACTAATATATTTAAACAAAATATCTTGTAGTCATTTAAAAGTGCATGTGTAAGCTTGACAAGTAAATCAACGAATTTCTAATGCCTTGCAGAGTTAGTCAAATGAAAGACAGAAAACAACGGTACAGACAGCACAGAGTTACTTCTAGCTCAAGTCGATCGAGATCAAGGAGCAGAAGCAGAAGCAGAAGTAGAAGTAGAAGCAGATCACGCAGACGTAGCAATAATCGCCGCAGAAGGATAAGTCATCGACGTAGCTCCGTCAGTTCCAGTAGTAGTTGGTCATCGCGTTCCCGATCGCACACAAGATCTACTTCCAGTTCGAGATCGAGATCATCGCGATCACGTTCTAGGTCTTCCAGATCAAGATCAAGGTCTTCCTCACGATACTCCAGTTGCTCCAGGTATGTTAGACCAAGCATAGCGTTGAGATCTAAAAGACAAAAATTGTTCTCGACGTTACTTAGGTTTTTGTTAAGCCTAATTGAAGAACCCCAATGTTCTCAAGGTGAGCTCACAAACCTGAATATAATTCTCACTATTCTGAGAATTCGTAATGCGACTCCGCAGTGTAGAAATTCGTGTTTAACCTTCGCGCTAGAACAGGGAATCGCGCGAGTTAATATGAGCTTCAAAATGGCAGCAGGATAATGTCAAATGAGACTATATAGAAATAAAAGAGGAAAGTCTAAGTCCGCGAATCGCGTGATTGTAGGTCTTCATCTCGATCGAATTTCGGACGGAGTAAGTGGTCAGGTCATCGGAGAGCGGAAAGGCGCGAACGCAGGAGAAGTTATGATAGGCACAGACGCCGCTCCTCTGGGAGCAGTCATGGCTACAGAGACTGGCGGAGGTAAACACCTTGCTTCAAATTAGCGACAACAGAATTTTCAGAGTTTCTCCCCATGTGTGATCGAGTTAGACGTGTTATAATTGCCTTACAATCCAACATACAATTTTCATTTTTTTTTTTTTTTCCTTTTCATCGCTACTCACTGCCAATAAAATTCTCAACAATAAACGCTCAGTTTTTGTCCTGTTAACATGTGAAAACGCGGCACTTCGGCAAGACATAGTCCGAATATATAGTCCGCATTACCCGTTGCATTTGATTTAAATGAAATTACAAAATAGAGATGTCGGACACAGATTTGATTGATCTTTTTGGATATCAGATCGCCACCGAACTCCTCCTATAGGAGACCTTACGATGGCTGGTACGACAGGGAGAAGCAGAGGCAGGTCGAGGAGCGAAGAGTTATTTATGTAGGAAGACTCGACGAGGGTATCACAAAGGCTGAATTGCGGAGGAGATTTGAAGTTTTTGGACCTGTCGTTGATATCAGTGTACATTTTCGTGAACACGGGTAAGCACCTGCGGCTTATACGAGCATCTTGATGCGTTACAATTACGCTAATATCATGCCAGAGGCTCAAATAGTTAAACGAGTCACGGGACTTGACTAACTAGAAGATATTTCATGTGATACAGGGACAATTACGGTTTCGTAACGTTTGCGTATAAGAATGATGCATACGAAGCTGTTGAACATGGCAACGATGATCCTTCTCAGCCGAGATACGATCTTTGTTTCGGTGGCCGGAGAGCGTTCTGCAAAGTCAAATACGCAGATCTTGGTAAGCACGATGGTTCAGTCCTTTTATTTAAATATTTCTTTTTTCATTTTTTTAATAATTTCTACGTGCGCCACAATAGATGGAATTGCAAGTAATTCATTGGGGGGTGGCAGCAGAGGTATGCTCAAGGCTGATGAAGACAATACGTTTGACCTCTTGCTGAAGGAAGCGCAGGCTAAACTACGTAGAAGAAAGGTTTGACATACGTATTGCTTATTAGTTGTAAATGTAATTTAAAGACTAGTACAGTTATCGTCGTTGCGATTGCGACGAAACGGCAAACGATACTGTATAGATAGTAACGAACGTAATAATGTCAGTGGTACCACGTCAGAGAGCAATGTAATACAGTTAATGTAAAGTTACTCGCGCTGTATCTTCTCGGATTCCTCGGCACATAGCTGACGCAATTAACAAATTATAATTATGTAGACTAGGATTGAATTTGTAGATATACAAGCGATTAGGTAACCAAGCGCTAGCATTAGCGTGCTCGCGCGTATTACATGAAACAACAACAAAAATAATAATAAACCAACGTCGTACGATATGCACGCGCGCTATTTTGTGGCATTGATCTTTTGCAAATACTCGAACGTCAGCGTTTATTCTTGTTTATACATTATTCTTCCAATGGATCAGATCTGATCTTTTAATTAGTCTCTGCATGCATTTGCATCTGAAATTTATATCGGTAACGGATGTACCATCATAATATAAATTTACTTCCAAAACGATATCCTTCTTTTCCATTTTGCTTTGGTGGCAAAAGTTCATATCCGCCCTCCATTCTGTATCATGGACAATGGAGAACTCTTCGACTATACAGAGTTACTGTAAGATCGTTTTAGCTTTTCTTTTCTTAAATATATACATATGTTTTTTTGCTTATGATCTAACGGTTCTCTGTATTGTACTGTCGATTGAAACGAGCGACAAGAAATTGCTCACCTGCTGTGCAAAATGGAGCCGTTTACGTGACTTCTTGAAGCCTTATTTCTGGTGTCAAAATGTACTCGGAAAAATAAGTTACATTTCTTTGTACCGATAGTCGTATAAAGCCTATGATTACTTGTTGACTTTAACTCAGGTGAATCTGAGAGCACGTTGAGAATTGTGAGATCATTGCGCCGACAAATGTTTGTAAAGTACTGCCATAAAGTCCGAGTTATTGATGCGACATATAAATAGTGTTTCGAAATTTAGAAATCAATTCTAGGTTAAACTACATGTCATTTAATGTCCGTTCCTCTCTAACTTGACACGTTGTAATGTCAGGATAATCAATATTATACCGAGGCGATTCTATGATTGGCTGTAATGAAAAAGTACTGTTCACGGTCTGTAAAAGCATAACTATACTTAACGTATAATTGCACGTGAGTACCAAACATAAAGGAAACAGTGTCAAATCGATGTCAAACTGAACAATTCAGATTTCTCGATATTTCCATTTCATATCAGAATGCAAACGTGGGAATTGATCCTACTGAAAGTTCCTTGCTTTGAAAGTTTTTTCTTTTTTTTTTAAGATTGTTACGCCTGATTATGTATCCATTGACATACCGATTCTTTTATTACAATGTTTATATGTACTCACGACTGGATCTCGTGACGATAAAAAATTATTTTATCTTTCTTCATTTTTTTGTTTCCCCTCGAGTTCGAATATTTCCTGAAACGAGTATCCATAATGGAATATATTGGAAATTATCTTATTGTATGTGGTGGGGTTAGAGAATACGATCTGCATGATATTTTTCTAAGTTTGATCGTATAAGTCAACTAGATCCAAGAATTTAATTATTAAAATATAATGAAGTATCTTTAAGTAACATGTATACTCAACCCATACACTGAACTCGTGGTGATTGCATAATCGCAGCGCCAAATCCATCATGTTTTATATTACATTATAATGTTATAATAATGTCATTGCATCCAGTCTAACAGGTAGATTCATTTAATTAGAGAATCGGAAAATATGAAAATTTCAGATTAATTGCTTCTTGATACCTTAGATTTGCAGGGGTAATGATAAAATATAATTATCCAGCTGCTTTTCTGTCATTTTGATACGTTCTTTGAAATTGTATGGGTTGTCTTATGCGTCTAATTTTATACAGTAATAACATTAATAATGATAATAGTAACTGTAGCTATAGCCATAATCGAGGTAACAGTAAAACGAAATTCATATCAAAACAGAACACGGTTATTGCATATTGAATTTCGTCACAGCTTTCGCGGCAATCAATTCACTTGTTTGCAAGGAGTGTAAAAACGAAATTCGTTTTAGTGAAACTAGTGCCCGTGGATTGGGTTTTAAGATTGCATTGGATTGCGATTGTGGTATACAATATATCAACTCGTGCCCATTTATTAATAAAGCTTTTGAAATAAATCGCTGAATAGTTACAGCCATGCATCTGTTAGGGATTGGCAGACAAGGGATACATACATTTATGTTGTAGCATGATGGACGTTGGACAAGGATTTGCCATTAATATATATTATTCTTGTCTTAATAATTTACATTGTGCAGCACAAGCTGTATACAAATTCGTGTTAAAAAAAGCCGTTGAAAAAGAAAAAGCAAAGAATGTTGAAAACAAAAATACATTACTGGACTTATCTGTATCAGGAGATAGAACGTAGAAAAAAAGTGGATTCAGTTCGTTGTTTGGCGTCATTATACTTATTGGAAAATACAGCAAGAAAGTGGTCAACTCAGACGTCAAATCAAGTTATTATCAGTTATTGTCAAGCATGCAATTTGTGGAAGACGAAAACGGATACAAATGAATATCAGGATTGGCTGAGGCCGCATGAAGCCCAATGCTCCATAAACCTAGATAGCAGCGCAGGTAAAACAGAGGTAGATGCTGTGAATGAAATGTTTCTTAGCTCGGTGGGAAAACATGGTGTGAGATATACATCAATATAGGAGATGGCGACTGTAAAACCTTTAAAACCGTCTTGGAAATTTGCCCATACGGTAACAAAGAGATAGTGAAAAAAAGAGTGCATTTTGCACGCGAAAAAGCGTATGGGTAAGAGACTTCGCGACGTAAAAGACAAAAATAAAGATATTCGCGGCAATGCTGCAGAAAAATTGACAAATGACATAATAAGTAAATTGAAAATATACTATGGTTTGGTCATTAGGAGACATTCGGACTCTATTCGAGAAATAAAGAATGCAGTGTGGGCTATATTTTACCATATGAGCTCCACCGATGAAAAACTGCAACATAAATACTGTCCTACTGGTACTGAAAGCTGGCGTAAGTGGCGTCGAGTAGAGGTTGCTGGAATTCTTGATAAATTTATTCATAATAAACAGCCTCTAGGTGATACTGTTTTGAAAATCTTTGAGCCCATTTATAAGGATTTGGCATCCGATAATTTGTCAGAAAGATGCTTAGGAGCAAATACATTATCTAATAACAAATCTTTAAACTCATTGATTTGGACCTTTTCTTCGAAGCATGTGCATTCTGGAGCAGTTATTGTTGAAATTGCCACGTATTTAGCTGTCTGCATTTTTAATAAAGGCTTCCGATCTATTTACAAATTCTAAAAACAATGAGAATAACAATTGGTCTTCAAGCAAAATTATATGCCGATATACAAGATGAGGAGCGTATTACGCGATTCGAGGAATAATCGTCCAATACCTTAAAAGAAGGAAAGAGTGCAGAAGAAAATTTCTTCGAAAAAGAAGAAGACCCTCTCTATGGTATCCTCTATGGCCCCAAATTGGCTGCGTAACAGTAAGCGTCAAACATTTCATATTATCTACATGAATATTGTACGAAAAACTTTAAACGCGTTTTTCCAACTAGTTACTTCATACCTTCAGTAAATGTTTCTCTATTGTCCATACTAGATCTTAGTTCGAATTGTTAATATTTTCTACGGCTCACAAAAGATGAAAAATGTAGCCCGAAAATGATGAAACGTTTTTTTTAAGTGCCGTCATTTTTTTATTATTGAAGTTGGCATGTACTCACGATAGGTATGTTATATACATTACAATCTAAAAAATATTTTTTCAGATGAGCAAAACGGCTGGAATTATGGTCAACGATTCGAGAGAAATTTTTAAACATGATATACAGCATTGCTTGTATCACCTATCAGTAATATCATTTTTAAAACTTCAATAATTTCAAAAAAATGACATTACACATTGGTATCCCTAATAATTCATTGAAAATAAATTAATTCTCTATAAAAATATATCAATAAGTATAAAAAGTTTCAGAATCAATCATCCAATGGTTTTTTAAATCCCTAAAATCGATCTTAAAATTCACCCCTAAACAAGAATATTCTCTTAATATACATTACAAAGATTTCTTAGCATAGCTGTTCCAGGTACTGACTTGTTTTCTTTTCAAATAAATGCATATTGTTAAAGGGGTTTGCCTAGCATAATAATAATAATCGTATTCCTATTTTGGTGAATACCCTGCATATCGTTTATTACAAAATATTTTCTATTTCAGATATTATCTTTGAGAGAGGCGATAAGATAAAGATCCATCAATTAAACAATTTTCATATCACATATTGCTTAAATAATATAATGAAAAACTTGTTACAAAATTCCAAGATTTTTAATTCAAAAAGGATACAATAAAAACAATTCTTCCTTCTCCTCATTAGTGGGTTTTACTCTTTTCATTTAAGGTAAGTGCTAAAATCAATGAATTAAAAGTGCCATTAGTCATTCATACAAATGAAATTGTATGTTTTGTATAGACATCTGAACAGTTTCTTATTAGCATAGTCATACAATGCTACCGACTATGCTTATGAATAAGTTGCACACTTTACCCGTGAACAACATAGTTACTCTACGAAAATGTTGATTACTTCGCGCACCATTATTATCGTCGTGACATAAGAATGTCTTACAAGCCTTCAATAATGACACTTTCTCAGTGAAAAAAGGGACCATACATACGAATAACATCATCAGAGCCTAAATTATGTATTTTTATTTTAGTGAGAACATGAAAAATTAATATTTGTCACTAAGCAATTTCATATCGAGATCAAAAGAAAATAACTGCCAGGATTATGTAACAGCATTTAACTTTTTACAATTATTGTAAAGATGAGTGTAAATAAATTCAAAATTTCACGTCATAATCACAATTTATGTGTAGTTTAGAGTAATGAGCTTATTCGTACAGGAATTTATTTCGGTTTTGATAATCGTAAGTCATCGCACGTTTGACTAAACACGATGAAAACTCGTTTGCCATATTAAAGTTGAAATGCAATCGCGTATGTTGGTCAATAACAAATATACATTTCCCTCGTGCAATATAGATATTACAGAATAATTATGCTCATACAATGTTTATATCATTTTCATTACCATAGATGCCTTCAATGAATATTAGATTCTTCATAAATATCGGTACTTAGAATCATTCGAGCGTGTAACTACATTTAACGGTTCATCACATGTGGGCGGGACCGCCTCTGCATATAATATTTATTCCATATGTTCAGATTATCAGAATATCTTACGATAACGCTTAAATCAACAAGAGAAGAACATTTCATGAAAACGCAATTCGTTGTTCTACATTAATTCAAGAAGTTTCCGGGAGTCGGAGCAGCCGGAGTTCGGAGTCATTTCGATAGGTGGTTTGACGTTTCTGGTTGTGGTGAACGTGGAAGGAAAAAGATGGCTACCATCTGGTGACGTTCGTCCGCAATTGCAGCTATCAAATGCTCTTAAAAACATCTGGCGGATAGTTCTCGCTGTTCTTGCGGTAGTTTCTTTGCGAAAAAGTGCGCGCAGAAGTGCGTGAATAAGTGAAAAGTGAAATGATGAACATGTGGAAAGTGCGGGAATTGATGGACAAGGCGTAAGTTTTACTGAGTTCTGGCAATACACACAACCTAACCTTGCTTTTACTCTATTACGATCCTTTTCATTTCATTTATTAATTTCTCATAAACCTATTTCGTTCTCTGTTTATTTAACCATTTCTACATCGCAAAACTACTTGTATCTGCTTTTTAATGAATTACCACATGCAGCTACCGAACGAGAGAAATTGTACGTTCAAGGAAAAGAGAATGCATTGAGTAGCAAAAACTAGTCCAGTGAGATTGTCCAGACCATTTCAAGTTTGTCTCACCCGCAGGCGGTTTTATCGACAATGTCTCATTCATTTAACTAGTCAATATTCTTTGATTATACAAATATTTATGATTTGAATTATTAATAATTATGGTACATAATTATAATATAACTATAAAGATTCTTGAAATATGTTAAGGCAAAGTATCCACCTTCTGTTTCCCTATAAATTATTAGATATAATCAAGCTCATGGAATTTAATTATGTTTTTATTGATAATAATATATATCGTTGTACGTTGTAGAGCGTTATTGTCTTCAATTATTGAAAGTATTACATAAAGGTCACAAGAATGATAAAATTAATATTGTCAGAGGCCATTTAAATTCCATTTAACAGTTATTACTGGTGTATAATGTATAATACGAGAACCATGTTCAGTTAGTTTACTTATATTGTAGAATTTGTGAATCTTTTCTATTTTGAAAGTTTTGGAGTCAAACATAATACAAAAGTATTTTAAATAAAAAATCTATTTTATATAAAGTTTCGAGTGCATGGAATGTGATTTATGATATATAGTATAATAAAGTAAATGGCTAACTAAGAAGTAGGGGATAAAGCTTATTTCATTAAAATCAGGTCATGGTCAACTATTTACCCACATAACTGAATCATCTTAGGCAATTGCAAGTAAAAAGACATCTGGAAATCAACCAAACCTATAGAATAAGTATGTCATTACGGAGAAGAGTTATATTACAATAATGAGACTTAGTTAAGCAATCTTGTACCATTAAAATGTCTAATACTGGGCAGAACAGATAAGATAAAACTTATTTTTATTTTGAATTGAAGGACAAATATCTTATTGTAAAAGATGTCCTTTTATTGAGCTTCATGGTGCAGTTTCATTATATATTACATTATCTCTACTTCAAATGAGATAACAACTGTATTGTTATTTTCTTATTCTTATTCTACCACAAAGAGACCACGTTTGTCATTATATTTTCTACTTAGTTATATTTACAATTACAAGTTTTGTAATTGAGCTACTTATTTGCTTTTTACCTACGAACATCATATAATGGCCACAATGTGAATATCAATTATATTTAAAAATACTGCTTGTATTTAGGAAATAGTTCTCCATTTTTTTTTTTACATTTTATAAGTATTATTCTGTCAATCTGGAGACTGTAGATGGCTCCCAATGCATTGGACATATACATTGCTGTTGTTGGTCTAATATGAAAAAGTAATTCAACCCATAAGTATGTGATACAACACTAGATAAGAATTAATTTGCTTAGTCATTTTTTATCTAACATATCATTCTGTGTACCTTTGGTAAACTCATTGCAACTCATGGATCTTGTGACATTTAAAGTAAATTTATCAAACATACTAATGTGTCATACATTCTAAATGATGTTATTGCGCTTATGAATTATACATACGTATGTGATTTAGCAAAGCCAATGATATTCACTGTTAAAGAATCTTCTAGACCTCACATTTTACTTGTTGATCGACTACAAACCTAAACAATCAATAAAATATTCTTAAAATTATTATAAATCTAGTCTATGCACGATGCATTGTCCAATTATGACCAAATTTCATTAATGCTTTATACAGAAATTAGAAAATCAAGCTTCAATAACGAAGTTAACAATCCAATGTTTCCATTACAGGACCAATGTAGTTATGAACTACACAGAGATAGAAGCAAAGGTTCGAGAAGCTACGAACGATGATGCATGGGGTCCTACCGGTAAGATTTAAATATCAATTTCACATCTTATCTCGAGGATTTATTTGAAACTATGTACGGTAATGTTTTTGATCTACCTAAATCATTCTTACATTATCGTTGAAAATACAAGTTGATTTTAATTACAGTGCATGATAATACGTAAACTGGTTTCGTATCGACGGATACAGGTTCCTCTAATTAGGAAAATTTCTCTGTCATTTCACCGCTTGGCCATTCACATACACAGATATGCTCTAACGATCTTGTATTACGTTATTTTTAGGCGCCATGATGCAGGAATTAGCTCAGGCAACATTCACATACGAACAATTTCCTGAAGTGATGTCCATGCTCTGGAAGAGAATGCTGCAGGAGAACAAACGTAACTGGCGTCGCACATACAAAGTATTAAAACTTTTGTTATCATTTAAATTCGGCAATTATTTATCGACCTTCAAAGATACGGAAAAGATAATCAGCTTTGACAACATAAATTCATTGAATTTCTATAGTCTAGCTATGATTATTAACCCTAGAACATCAGTAGATTACACATATTCTGTTAGACACGGCCTTATAAATTGTAATGTAACTGTAATAGATCGAGATTTTTTAATCTAATTATAGTGAAAAGAATATAAGTAACATGTCTAAAATAAAATGAAAAGAAAAAATTTGTTTAGAAGTTAGATGTTTTAGGAGAAATGGTATCACCGAGAACAACCGATAAACCAAGAAATAGCGTGTGTCTCTCAGGCACATGTGTGATGATCTGAGTTTAAATTAACAACTGAATTCTAAAACTATTGTAATTTAACTAGAGGGGGAATACTATAGCATAGCGTGACTACGCAGAATACCGACTGTTACGAAACTGAATTCCCGTAACAGTCAATCATTTGTAATCCAGTACTGTATATCAGAATAGTTTTGCAATTTCTTGCAATTCTATACCTCAAATTACGCAGGGCTACGTATTGCTATCGCAATTAATGATTGATCGTCATTGTAGAAAGATTGTTTTTATTTGTATTGCAGGCTTTGCTTCTGCTTAACTACTTGGTTCGCAACGGTTCGGAGCGTGTTGTAACGTCATCTCGTGAACATATTTATGATCTGCGATCCCTTGAGAATTACACGTATATCGACGAATTCGGCAAGGATCAAGGAATAAACATCAGGCACAAAGTCAGGGAATTGATTGATTTCATCCAGGATGACGATAAGTTGCGAGATGAGAGAAAGAAAGCCAAAAAGAACAAGGATAAGTATGTTGGCATGTCTAGTGAAGCTATGGGTATGCGATTCGGCGGTGGAGACAGGTGGACGGACAGTCCGAAGTGGACTAAACCAAGTATAGACAGTTACAATGATTGGGACAGAGATAGTCGAGGAAGGGGATTCGAAGATGGTAACAACAGGTTCGCATTTATATTCTAAACTGATTAAGGAATGTTTATTGAACCAATAGATTAAATTCTGTAGGTAAGGCTTGGGGAACTCAGTTATTTTATCCTTATTAAATTGCAGCGATGATGGAGAAAGAGAGGACTCTGATAACGACACACATTCCAGCCCACGAAGAGGTGGGCGAGAGTATAGAGATACAGCTGAGACTATTGATAGAGTTAGTAAAACGTCTCGATCGTCAACACCTTCTGCAGGTGCTTCTCCAGCTAGAACAGCCAGAACCATTAAAAAGGTTGATCTGGGAGCTGCGGCCAATTACGGAAAGGAACAGTCGAATGTAAGAAATTTGAAATATAACTATTTCTTTTTATGCTCCATTTGGTCATAATACAAAGCATGATTTTTATGATAATTTTTATACAATTGTCCAATCAGGCGATCATAGAGACATTAATTCTGGATTTACAGAATATTACTCCGACGAAGCAAGGGAATCTAATGTCATCACCAGTAAAACAGCAGAAGAGTAAGAACGATATATTGAATGATATCTTTGATTCTCAAAACGAGAACAATACCACCGCGAATGCTGATAACGACAATGACTTCAATCCAAGAGCCAATAACTATACGCCAATACAAACTCAGAATGTCAATGCCGACTTTGGCGATTTTGCTAGTGCATTCAACAATCCCGCAGCTAAAACGAATGACAACAATGACGAATTCGCTGACTTTACATCTGCATTTAATTCCGGGGTAACCATTTCCAATCCTCCAGCAGCTCAGCTGCAAGCACAAATTTCGCTAATGGGTGCAACAATACCAAATATTGGCAATCCAATGGCCGGCAACGTGACCAATCCGCTAATGGTCGGTGTTCAGCCAACATCTGTACCAGCCTTTGGAAGTCTCGGTAGTGCAAATATAATTCCACAAAATTCGGCAATGGAGAACAATCTTTTCAACTCCTTGCCGCCACAAGGAGTCGATAATCAACTCGAAGCTCAGAACAACAGCAATAACAATGCAGGCAATTATTTATGACACTGTATTAAAATGAATTTGTATTACATTACCTACATTAAATAATATGCTTACAGCTGCTTCCAATACAGATCTTCTAGCAGACTTGAGCGGTTTCAACTCTTTATCTACGATTTCACCAATGGTGCAAACAAACAATGTAAACAATGCGGACATATTCAATAGCGTCAGTCCCACACCCACTGTAAATCCCATCGACTTTAATACAGGTAAGAAAAATGTTTAACTTAACGGTATGAGATTTTTTATCTCGTCATTAGGTGCACGATAAAAATGTCTGCTTATGGTATTTTACAATCGATTACGGTTCGATTAGGTAGTTTAATATTTGTAGCGTATAAAATAATGTGTACGCCGACCTCACTTAGCCTGGTGAAGTAATGCCCCCAAGTGAGCCTTTCCTTACAGCCTCAAGACCCGAAGAAAGCGTTGCGACAGTGGGAAATCCCATAAATAGCACAGCTGATCGACTTTTGGAAACACTACACGTCATCGAGACTTTAAAAAACCATACTCATCTGCAGACGCTGAGATCCAGCATTGCTAACTATGTGAAATTCTTGCCTGGACCGATTACACCACAGAAATATATCGGACTGGATTGTGATAAAAAAATCGATAGTATACTTCACGGCCAAATTGTGGAAAGTGTCATCGATAAATTTGATCATAACTGGCCTTTGAATAACGGGATTTTAGATCCTTTACTAAAGGAACTAATCATCGTAGAAGGTTCCTCCTGTTTCGTATTATACGAAACATTGGTTCCTTTGACTGAGGCACTTAAACAAATACAGAATGAAAGAAAGAAATTCTTAATCGTACAGATCTTGGAAGAATTAATTAAAAGCGATGCAATATATTCTGCGGTGGTAAAGGCTTGTAAGACGGAAGGTACGAATGAATTTGAACGAGACGAATTAGAACAAAGTTGGCGCAAAACGGTACAAATTTTATTATCTTTACCCAGTAGAATTGCCAATGTGCTAAAAGGTAAAATACCTGATGCCTTCGTACCTAATACATATGCAAAGATTATGAATTTTCATATCGCACGGTCAATGACATTTATAAACGAGGGACTTCAATACTCCTGCGCAAAACCAGATATCAAAATTCTCTCAATTTTAATCAGTAAACTAGCTCTCACTATGGATAATGCCAGCTGTGCTCCTTTAATCGATATACTCTCAGAATGGTGCATTACTAATAAACATGATATCCAAAATTTTGTACATACCGTGCTACGTGAATTAGAAAGATCAAGCATAGAATCGATTGCTGTATTATTTTTGAAAAGATGTGACCCAAAACTCGTCTCCTATTGTTTTGGCGATTTATCAACAGATGTAAATTGGAAATACGTGTTGACAGTAAAAATCCCATTGATGTCATACTATAAAGAAGAAAACTTGATGATGAATTTGATCTCGTACTTATCTTACTCGCAGAAAAACGATCGAACTTTAGTTGAACTGTTGATAAAGCTATTGGATGTTTGGGGAGATAGAAGTGCACTCAATCACACTTCAATGCAACAGCATCAATACATCACGAAATTGATTGTTATATCGATGAAAATGATGAAGGGTCACTTCAAACGAGATGAGAAAGATAATGTACAAAGATTACTATATTCTGGAATTCCGGCTCATCTAGAATCCCCACAAATCTTATTGAGAGCTATGGGTATGGTAACTGGAGAAATTGGAACGGCCGTTTTAAATGATTTTGAAGATTCTCCAAAATTGCAATTTGAGTACGATAGCATGCCGCAAGAAGTTATAACACTGGTCGAGAAATTAAAGCTTTTGGGCAAAATTGATGACGAAGGAGACGCAAATGAAAGGTGTAAAGAAAGAGAGGAATTGATTCTCAATAATATTGAATTCTCCACTTTGGGAGACAAAAGACTGTATCAGTTAGGTATTGAATGTAAGATTTTGTCTGCAGTTATGAATGACGTTAAGGAATCACTTAGAATTCAAAAAGAGAACTCTATATCAAGAAAAGAGGAAGAACACAAAGCAATTAATGATACGAAAAGTACCAAGTGCGAAACCCTCGACGAAGATGACCTCGATAGCGATGACGATTTAGTTCCTTACGATATGTCTAATGATACTGAAATATCAGAAAAAAAGCGACCCGCATATTTACGAGATTTACGGGATAACTTAACAGATACACAAACCAATACCGATCCTGATATTTTTACACAAAGCATGAATGTTTGCGAAGAGTTGATACTCTCACAACTACCTGGCGATGATGTTTCCTTTGGCATTGAACTACTGGAGATCCTCGTGACATTACGTGAAAATTGTTATGTTGAAAATTTCGAGTTATTAACATTCAAATCTTGCGTAGCAATTGTGACGGTATTTCCCAAAGAAGCTGCTGAATATCTTTGCCGAGAGTTTCATACAGAAATATCGAAATATTCCATAACGCAAAGAATATTTTTCCTGAACATTCTAGCAGAATCCGCTAGAAGGTTATCAAAAGTTGAAGTAGAAATGGATGATGTGCATACAGAAAATCATGAAATTGAAATACAGCCAAGAAGAGTTAAGTCTAAACCGCTATCACTATTTATAAGCACTGAAAAAACTACTCACGAAACTCTTTTCGATGATGATTTTGAGGTAGTGACAACTAATGAATCTGATGTTGACTGGGAAAATGTAGTACGAAAGAGAATAGAATCCAATACGAAACGCTTTGCTCACCAATCAAAAATTCCAAGAACTACAAAGAATAAATTTGGAAATGTAGTATCATCCTTCTTTTATCCTCTTTTATATGGATTTGGAAGAAAGGACACGTGCATGTACAATACACCGAAGTCCTTTGTGGATCAAGAAAATATTTTACTCATCCACTTCTTGAAGACCTTGTCTACTATCGTCGTGGCAGCACAAAATTGTCTACTCGCTCCAAAAATGGGAAAAGATGTTCTGGACTTGGCTTGGACTTTGCGATATCATGAAGAAGCTAAAGTCAGATTGGCTGTAATAGAAAACGTTGCATCAGTAGTAATAGCTGTGCCAAAGCAGTTTTTATTAAACGAACTTTTTGAGTCACTCATGGAAATTAGATTGTGGCTTATAGATCTGTCGCAAAACACATTCAGAGGAGATCCTGATAACAACTGTAGAAATTTAGGAAAAAATGTGGTAGCATTGATCGATTCCGTGATTGGTTCTTCGTTAAATAACGTTTGAATGATCAAACGCTCTTAAAAAACAACTTGAACTATCCATCTTTGTAAAATCTTTGTATCAGTTTGAGGACATGTAAATGTATATTATCATATCGTTTACTCTCTTTCATGTAATGCTTTCATTTATCAATATATCATTTTACTACATTCAGTCATCGTATAAGTTGATTTAAATATATAATTTGAACCTGTATGCAAGGAAAGAGGTATAACAATTTTGCATATGAATTTAAAAAATATATACCATTGCCATATTTAGGATCGATGGGAGTATCACCTGTTGGTAATCTTCTTACTCCAATATCAACCAACATTAAGTCATCGCCTTCAAATAATACACCCTCGGTCCAAGTTGGCTCAACATGGGCTGGAGCAGGACTAAATTTTGACCTTGACAATATTATGGGAAGCAAAACGAAACAGACAGGACCAGCACCAACTATGAATCAACTGGCCAGTAACAGTCCGCAGCATCAAGCTAAGTCTATGGGTAAATAACGAATTATTATTTAAAAGAAAAACACTAACGCTCGATTCCACCAACATGGTTTATTACTTAAATTCGATTCAGCTATGCGATTTGCCAATTAGATATTTGCATTTTAAAGATAAACGGAGTTTACGTATTGAACTATGTCGAAGAAAATGGGCGTAACCAGCACCTAACAATGAATTCTCATAATGTTATAATCGTTATCAGTTCTTTAATCTCACTTTTTTTCCCACTTCTCTTACAAAGAGGATATTTTTTCAGCAGTATCCACACCCGCATATTCCTCAGCAATGATGCAGCCACAGTCTCAAGCTAATCCGGCATTCTTTCCTGCATTCCAATGAGACAGATTCATCCGATAAAGCTCTCCGACAATTGGAAACATCTTGTTCTGGGGTAGATATTACAGTTAGTGGATAAATCATTAAGGCTTGCTATAGTCGATGCATTCCATTGTTAAAATTGCATTTTTCAATGACCATTACGCATATATAATAGAGTATATCTCTTAAGTGTACAGAGTTCAAATTCGTTAGTCGCCAAATGACATTGGGGCAAAAATTCTTCTTAAATTCAGGAAGCTTTTTTCTTTTCTTACTAAATGGAGAACCGAGAGTGTTCGAGTTTTCATTGTAGATATTATAATTTCAAGCAATATCCCTTTATAAATTGGGGACAACTGATTCGACTGTTACGAAATTCAAACGAGTTTCTTTCATGAAAAATGTTAGACTGGTGAATGAATCTGTAATTAAGTAAAGCACATGAAAGGCACATGGCAATGCGAAAAACTCTCATCGATTGTAAATTACAAATTCGTGGAGACAGCTATAGCAGGCTCCTATTAGATAGGTACCAAATTTGTATGAATAAATACAAATTAATATATGGTATGAGGACGTGGCTGTGTCAGAACTTTTGACGACGGAAGGAAAGAGACAAAAGTGAAATTACGAGATACAATTTTGAAATTTCTCGTGCGATGATTTAGATGTTCAATAGCAGCTTGGTAAATTTATCTTTAGAATATCACGTGTAAGTATCTTTATTCGCATTCATTCAGAATGGTGTAACGTTTAATCCACGAGATACAATAATCTTCCTTAAATTGGACCACCTGAAGCATGTCGTAGTACGGAATGGTGTACATTATGGAAAGGATATATGAGAGAAATCAATGCATTACGCGTTTTATGCGTAATTCAATGATACATTATCAAGAACATGCTATTATAATTGTGTCAATAAAAGTTCATGGCATATTTCTACGCAGAGAGAAATCGTCAAGTAATTAATTCAATGGCATGCAACAGCACCTCGACGCTGTATCAGGTCCTTCGGAGGGTAATTGCATTCGCAGAGAGTGTGAATATCAACAATATATTGATGAATATCAATTTTATTCGTGCACTAAAATCTACGAAAAAAATATTCTGCACTAATCATCAGTTCATAATAACGGGTGTACTTTATTATCGATTTTCGATAAGTAATCATTGTTAAAGGTACTTGTCTTTACATTAGAATGAAATTGTTGACGATACGTGCTTCCCCGACACAAATTTAGTTTTGCACCAAAAATGCATAATAGAAATGCATATAAATAAGATAAATCAAGACGTGTAAAGTATAGCGATATCGAATCTTGTAAAGATACGGGATAATGGAAGATCAAGTTTTACTATGCTACAGTAGCACAACAAAAATAGCGGAATAGCCTGTCAAATAACTCGGAAATTAGATTTGTCTATATGCGAGCGATCAGTTTCGTGAAAATATTAACATGCTGTAAAATAAGGATGCGTTCACGATGTAATAACTCGAACATAAACAGTCGTATGTTCATATGAGATTCGTCTTTTCATAATACTAATACAAAGCAGGATTGTCTAATCAATCGAACAGTAAACTTCACTTTTGTATAATACGCGAAAGATTTTAAACTTTATTAATAATTTCTTAGAAATGTCATAACAATGTACCCTTCTGATTTTAAAGAAACCATTGTGATGTATGTTTTTCAAACTCTGTATTATGGCAGGACACGTAGTTGTCGTTACTTGCGTAAATACAGTTTCAAAGAGATAAAATCGCCAAAAATAAAACACACAATTATAGAATCATTTAATGTCAAAGACATTAATAATGATTTATTATTTGTAATTTACTTACAGTATATATGTTTGACGTGTTACTTTCAGCAGTTTAAATTCTGAAAATGTCTTTATTAGAAGGCCGCAAGACACCTTGTTTAATGAAGAGTAACTTCCTTGCGATACGAAGAAATGTTATAAGTGAACACACACCATAACATTTTAAAAACAGATAAGTTTCATTAAAATCGAATAAGATGGATGTCAAGGTCATCGGCCATGTATCAGTAATCGTCAATTTATTGTGTTATAATATTGTGGATTTTGCACAATTACTGGTACATGACCGATGATTGGGACATCCACCTTATGATACAAAAAATTGTTATAGCCGTTCGGTACTTAGTATGATGAATGCATATCTTTCGAGATGAATGTTGAATAAATCACTTAAGTAAGCAGATAGTTAATAATAAATAATTACTAATTACGTAGTTTCTTAAGTTAGCTATTTTTTTTACATGTAAGTGGCAAATGTTAGTGATTAATTAAGGGACTTTGCTGCATTTATATGTTGGATTATGGCACGTTTATTGTGGAACTCCACATTTGTTTGAAACAATCAGGTAGGATACGTGGGATGAAATATTTCTGTAAATGTACATTTCGGTAACCGCGGTTTGGTGCCTTCGAATGAAAGAGAGAGAAAGAAAGAATAACTGTGTCGAGTGAATGTCATTATTTTTAAGGGTCCACTGTGCGAAATCATGAATGATGTCAATGTATGCAGCAAAGCCTAATTTTAGCAATATATATTCCATATGAGGATACTAAATATTATCCAAGAATTAATTTTTTTAGCGTTGTATATTCATTAAAATATCTATTGCGATAGAACAGTCGTCCAGCCATGCAAAACGTTCCGAAAAATCTTTTTTTGCTTTGAAGTCTAAAGAAAGTTCTGTGTCCTGAATTCTTTGTACCCCCCTCTCACCTAAGAGACTGAATTTTGCCCCACCACCCTTTTTGTCTTTAAGTCTCACAACTCGTACATTTAATACAGGGTGAGATGTGTAAAATGGATAAGAATAGGTTTTCACAGACTACTATTATTAAAGGTATATTAATATATATATGTAATTGATGTGGTATACATAAATTGATATGGTGCTCTATACTATGGTACATGCACCACCATTTGATACGAAACACTGTAAAGCCATTGCAGAAAAATTCGCGACACCTTTTATGTACAAGTATTGTGAACACACATTATCCAGATTCAGAGTTTTCATTCGGGATATAGCACCTTTTAAGCAAATATTGAGTCAAACATCAATAAACAATTATCTGATGAGGTATATATTGTTTAATAGATTTTGACCGTGGACTTTAATTATAATTCAATTATTGCGGCTCTACTCTGCTATACTTACTTGAACGATGCATTTTGAAAACAGCAAGTTGAACAAATCCATGGAGGACGAATGAAATTGTGAAAGTAACATCCCTCTTTTTGATAACAAGCGTTAATGACATATCTTTTTCCGTATATTTGATATCCATTGATATTACATAGACAACACAATGCAGAAATCACTCGATTGTGCAGCATTTCAAAAATTCAATTACTGGAAGGTGAAGTTTTGATTGATAAGGGGAAGGCAAAGAATTGGAATAAAACCCAGACAGAAAATCGTATAAGGAATATCAAGGTCTGTAATAAAAATTGTTTGAAATTAAGATATAAGTTAATGAGGCAGGCCTATTAGGTTATTGCATAAAATGTGAACTGTAACGTATCAGCGTATCGATGCACGAGACAGAATTATTCATTTAGATCGAATGAATGTCCTATTGATTCATTTTTTTTTCCAGGCATGACGAATAATTCTTTCGTATTTGTACAAACTAAAAACTGTATGTCATTGTAAATTGTTGAATGTTGATACTCTCTGATTGATAACCATTGATAAAGTGTAATCAAGTGAGAGATGAGAATGTGCATCGGTACAAAATCAACACTTGCACACATAATGATTACGAGCTCCACACAGTTGTCAGTAGATTTTCATTGTATTATAAACAGAAATTGTAAGTAATAATTCAAATATTTATACCTGTGTTACAGTTTACTTTTACCATTATTAAATGCTCATTGGTGCTGGTATTAATATAATGTATTGTGTACAGTTCTTCATGGCAATGAATATCCTTTCTGACCTGCTGTTATCCTCTCCTTGTTCAACATTGAAATAAATTTGGATTATAGCACAGCAATGAATGATGAGAGTAAATTTAAGCTTTACGCATCCATTTATTACTTAATAATTAATATACATTCTCTCTTGTTTCAAATATTGCGAAGACTTTGAATGATCTGTAGTATCGCTACTAAATGAATCAGCGTTATTCGAAATGTAATGGAAAACGTACTGAATTAGTATCTTCTGACGTTGATTGAAGATTCTTTTTGGCTGCATTAGTGCCGATTTTCTGTCTATTCAGGTTCAATCTATACTTCGGAAGTATAGATTTTATATTTAATACAGATATTTTTATTTTGAAGTACTGAAGTGAATACTTATATGAATCGGTACGTAGAAAAATCATTGTAATTAATTGGTCAAACTTGTCATTTCTGTAAAAAGTAAATCAGTATCTAAGTATTGTCAATATGATACATTGAAGTTATAGGCAATTAATTTAATGTTGTCAAACGGATCCCAAAAAGAGTAGAAATTTAATATAAAGATGGTCTTTAGAGATATTTACGTCAAACATGTATTTGTAGCAGTTTGGCCAATTAATTAGTCGTAATGTGCAAACTATTTACATATTTAGTAATTCAACCTTGCAAGGCATGTACAAAATGTCATTAACGAGAAGTACAGTTTGCACTTGAATATTTATCAGCATTCATCTACATCGAACACCACTTTTTTCAGTTTATAATTTGATCACAATATTAAGGTGATTGATATTGATCATTATGATTCAGATAAGAAATGTCGATCAATCTACCTCAACCACAAGATTTATTATTTTATGATGCCTCTGAATCATCATCACAATATGTATGAGCACCATTATTGTCATTCTATAGCTTTGCATAAGTAACTTTGTAAATTATGCCTTGCTATAAAATGAATGGCGCACGTCCCATTAGTTTGTATTAGAGCTAAGTGTAAACCAATTTCTCGTTATACTGTTAGGAGAAAGAAAAGAATCAACGGTAGTCATTGAGAGTATCGTTATACTTCATTCGTCACCATTCATCTTTGACTTCTTCTTCTTTTTCTTTTTCTTTGGAACATCTTCATTGTTCTCTGGTTCTGCAGGTGCATCTGCAGATACTCCATTCGTTTTTCCATTTTCTAGCACTTCACTCTTTCGCTTTTTATCTTTCTTCTTCTTTTTCTTGGGAGATTCCTCCTCTATGCTGGCAATAACATTTGCAGCTTCCTCTAATGCTTCCTTCATTACGTCAATATTCTTTTTCGGAATATCACCAGTCTCATAAAATTTCAACCTATCCTCAACTTGTTGACGCAATTTCTCACCAAAAACATTCGTAGGCGTGTCGGCGAAGCAATCGATTCTGGATGCAATTGAACATTTGTTAGCCAAGTATCTTGAAATTCTACCCTTATTTTTTGTACCCGCTCGGCCGATGAATGTCGAATGGAATAGCAATCCATATTTTGGAGTATTTCCTTTTGTCTTTAGTGCTCTGAATAAAGCCTTCTCAGCTCCAAGGATTTGAACAGTGGATGCAGGATATTTAGCCAGATTCGTTAACGAACCGGCATGAGCGATGAGTCTTGCACCGACTTGATCTCCGATCAGTGTGGCTAAGTTTGGAGCAACTCCGGCCATTTTTGCTCGTAAATATTCTGCAAGTTGTTTTCTATAGTCAGCCAAGGCGATTACACGACCAGCAAACATCTCGATGTTTAAGAGATCCACAGGACTTATATCCATCCCCATTGATGATTTTGATGCGTCGATAATAGCCTGAGCTTTGGCTGTATCCATTACTATTTCTTCTAATGCCTCCAACTTTTCATTGGTAAGTTCTTTGCGGTTTTTAATAAGCTGTGCCACCTTGGCATACATGTAATTTTCTGGAACGATTTTTACAAGCTCTGGGAAGTGATAACTGTACCATTCGCTGTAAATGAACAAGAACAATTAGAAATTATATGATTGCAGCAAATAAGTTATTAATTGTTTCTTTTTTCAAGATGGCAGTAATTAAATTTTTTTTCTTATGAACGTATTTCACTTTTAAAAGAGAAATTTCTGTACTACCAACAGTGCTTTAAGGAAATACTCACCGTATACGCATGCTGAAAGTATTAACATCTTTGTCTAATTGATCCAGCAGCGCGATACTTTGAATAATCATATTATCCACACGGTTCACATTAAACTTGACTTTAGCTCGAGAATAACTATGCCCAAGCCCAAGCTGTGCAATTCCTGAGCTCTTAGCAGTGAATCCTTTTATCAAGTTGTGGAAATGGAATCGTATTCCTCGAATAATTTCAGGAACAGCACCAGTATGGTCACATTTTATACCCAGTGTCTCAGTAATACTTGCACCAAGTTTCGGGTCAGATATACCAAGTATAACCTTTTCTTTTTTTCCAGCTTTTGGAACACTTGAATCTAGGAAGAGCTGCAAATCCTCTGGAGCTATACCTTCAGAAATACTATTTATATTCTCCAACGCTGCAAGAGCAGTTTTGAATGGTGAAAAGGCAATAAGTTTCACAACTCCATTGAACCGAGCCAAGTCTGTCACGGATGCCTCAACTTGAGGAAGTAGCATTCCAACTTCTTCAAATTCCTTCACACTGAACAGGGCAAAGCCTGCAGCATGTTCATACAAAACAAAAAGTTTTGTAGCCTGCAACAATAAATAAGAATATATAATTTTATTGGAATCCATTGCCTCGTATAAATAAACACTGTGTGTAATATCAATGACAAATAACGATTCTTAACATATTAATATAACTTTATTTATATTATATATATAATATATTAATATAAATATAAAATATGAAATGCTGTGTTTGTAGGTGTTTCCAAATCATTCGTAATACAAATTTTATCCGGTAATCCAGGTTATTCATCACGCTGCTATGTTTACGTTTTTATTTAATACATCTTTAAACATTATATTCATAAAGCGCTTGTAGCAGAAATACACGTGATATTTACGGTTTATTAAACAAAAATTAACTTACCATAATTTCGGACTTCTTATTTACTTTTCACAATTATAAAATATTGCATACATATCACCACGTCCCAAGCTTGACCATGTGTAGCGGAAAGCTTCGTGTAGCCATATTGAAAAAATCTACACTACCGTGCAACTTCCTACAACTGAAGTCCAATTCAGTCCAATTGGTCAATGTAGATCAACAATTTCATTCAAAGACAGAATGCTCAAAGAATGCTCATCTTAGGGATGACTTTTTCATTGGAAACATATTTGTATTATTTGTAGGAAATACTAATTAGCTATCTCATTAATTACTACTTTTTAAAAACAATTTGTAATTAGATTCCGTTGATACGTTTTAAACAGAGTTAACCAATGGTGTTCATTTCTACTTGTTAAAACGTACACGTGATTGATTAACTATATTATTAATTAGATTCAAATAATAGGCTATGCACAGTTATGTATAAATATGAATGAAACAACACGTGCGAGTCTCCCTCCGAACTTTCTGTATTAGAAAAATAAGTAATTTTGTAAAATGATCATGAAACGTAGACTAGAAGAAGTAGCAACATTTCGTGAAAATGATTATTTTCTTACGTTATTAATTAAGAATCATGATTCATAGACTCATAGTGAATTTAAAAAGTAGAAGTATTTAACCTATATATTCGGTGGAGTTTGTGCAATTAAATCTGGCTGTCATATTTCAATATAAAAGAAGCCACAATGCTGTCCTGTGTAGTTTGTGGTAGTTTAGACTTTTATGTGGAAGCCGGTTATTTTTACTGTCAAGAATGTCAAACACAGAGTCAAGTAATAATTTAAATTTCACACTATTATTTGCTTGCTACTGAATTTTAACGATTTATTTGCATTAGGAAAAAAGAGAAGAAGTTTTGGAAATTAGGATAGACCCTTCTACAAGATTGAGAAAGACAAGGATTCGACGAGATCAATCTAGTAAATTAGGTACATCTGCATATATTCAATTCAAGTAATATTGTTAATCTAATGATACATTCGTGAATGTTTTCTGTTAGGTCAAGAAATAGGATGGACTTCGTGGGAACTATATAACTTGATATTAATCGGTTTAACAAACGAGCTTATCGAACTTGGAGCACCAATGGAAATAAAACTCACAGTCCTTCAATTATGGTCAACCTATTTAGGAAAAGTTGAAGTAGCATTTATATCCACTAAGAAACAACACATTCCAAAACTTGCACGTAGATTTCATAAAAAGTATGTTTCTTAGAGATGCGTCTATCAATAATCTATCGGCCAACGTATTACTACAGAATTTTTTCAGAGATGCTGCTATCATTTATGGTAAAATACAACAGAAAAAGAGAAATAGAAAACGAAAGCGAGATACCAGCGGCACTAGTGCATCTTCCTTGATATCTACAAGTTATATGAGCGAGGGTAGTTCTATTAAAGAATTAAACAAACAAAAGGTATGTATCATTTAATATTTTTGAATCGATCTTAAAAAACTTTATCCGTTATTTGTAAACATTATAGAAAATGTTAGTAACTGCTGAGTATGATAGATACATCCAGTCGCAAGCAAACTCTGATACCGATGCTGTCAGTTTAATGAATCAAAGTTTATACAGTTTACAATCAAATGGCAGTCGCTCTTCAACACGGAGTAATAGGTAAATTTGTTAGTGGCCTCCAAGTATACAAATAACAATACGTTCTTATAATTCTCTTATACTTTTTTTAGAGTACAATTTAGTAAACACGCCAAGAAGGAAGCAAAAAGGATAAAGGAAGCTTCCAAAAAGTTACCACTGACAGAAAGACGTCAGTTTCAAGAAAAACATATGAGGAAACAATATCTTACTAGTCCTAATATAGTTTCACCTATGAAACTGTGGGCAATCCTATATTTGGCACTAAGAATTCATGATCAAAATATTCATTTAGGAGACATGCTAAGGTAGGTAATGTTTTCTAATTTTCTTTCGTAATCTTATAAGTATAAGATAACTTAATAATAGTATTATGCTCTATGATAATCAGGTTTGGAAGAGAAGGACATTTGTCCTATTATAAAACAGATCACTTAATTCCGCCAGAAATTGTTTTAACAAAAACCGATTTGAATATTATAACACAAACTACTGAGATAACGCATAAGGCTATGAGAAATATGTCAGCACGCATGGCGAAATTTTTGGAAGTTCGTGAAATAAATTCTCCTTACTTCCTGCCCTTAATAAGTCGATACTGCCAAGAATTGCAACTGCCCAGTACGTTCAAAAACTATATTCTTTAAAGATAAAGTTCCTCCATATTTTCAAGACAATTAATGACTTTATAATACTTTCAGGAGGTGTATTACTGTATACTGAGAGACTCATCGCTTTGGCACCACCGAAAATGCTTTTCACTCTGCAAAGTACAACGATTCCGAATTACGAAGCTCGCGCAATGGCATTTATTATTGTCGTTTTAAAACTTCTGTTTGGTCTAGATGGAATTACGGAATACGAAATCAGTAGATTTGCGGAAATAACAAATCAGTAAGTTTTTCTTGTTTTTTTTTTTTTTCGAAATGGTTGCATTACCTTAAGGCAGATTTCGTAATTGAACTGCGATTGGGATTATTAAAATTCAGCCAATGGTATTAGGTGATTTCGGACGATGACTAAAATCAGTCAATGCCATTGGCTGAAATTTAATAACCGCAACCGTGGTTAAAATATGTATTAAACTCTCAATTTTATTTTACCATTTATTTTTTCGACAAAAATTGGTTCCACTATCCATTGTTTCTGAGAAACCTCAAAACGACACGTCATTCCCTATTGCTAAAAAATCAGAATTGCGTACTATCTGAAATAGTACATATAAATTATAAGCATTACTATTAATAAAACAATGACCGAACAAGAATTATGTGATTGTGGTGAAATTTGTCGTGGTCGGCTGTACACAAATTTTAATATTCCACAAACCTTATGTAAGAAATCAAAAAACAAAATACGGATGTCCGATAGAATTCCTTGTATAATAGTGCATGGCGGTGCTGGAGAAATTGTTGACTCGGTAGTTGTTGAGAAAGTAATCGCGTGTCAGAAATCCGCATCTATTGGATATAAAATATTATTGAATGGAGGAAATTCCATAGAAGCAATTGAAGCGACCCTTTGGTGGCTCGAGAATGATGAATATTTCAATTGCGGCTATGGCTCCGCATTAAATGAAATAGGTATGTAAAATACTGGAAGCAGCATTAGCAAAATTCCTCGAAACAAAAAATATCTTTGCAATATAGGAGATGTACAAATGGACGCGTGTTTAATGGATGGTACAAGATCCATATGTGGATCTGTGGCAGCTGTATCTGACGTAGAACATCCTATATCATTAGCTAAATTTGTAATGGATAATTATCCAAATACAATAGTTGTAGGAGATGGAGCTAAAACATTAGCAAATTGTGCACAAATGAATTTGCTATCCAAAGGCAACATGGCGGCACCAGAAATATGTAGAAATAATGACGTGTCGCGGTGTACTTCTGAAAGTTCATTTACTGACCTATTCAAAAGTAATTAATCTGATATGAAATGTTATTTAAATTAGTAATCTAATGAAATGTTAACTTGTAGACAAATATGGTACTGTTGGTTGTATAGCTTGGGATGGTTTTACTATGGCAGTAGGAACTAGCACAGGTGGTTTGCGGAACAAAAAAGTCGGTAGAGTGGCGGACTCTCCACTTTTAGGCTGCGGAACATTCGCTAACAGTGAAGCAGGCTGCTCTTTGACGGGTGATGGAGAATCAATAATAAAATTAGGAATGTCTAGGTCTATAGTTTCGGAAATAATAGAAGGTTCTGAAGCTGGAGAAGCTCTCAAGACAAATTTTGATAAAATGTCAAGTGAAATGGGTAGTCTAGGTGGTGGAATAATTCTACAAAAATGTGGCTGTTGGAAAACCTATTGCACTACTTCTAGAATGCCGTATGCTGTGGTCAAGAACGATTTAATTACGTTTGGAGCAGATGTCAACGAGAAAAGAATAAAAAGATATGAACATGATACAGAGTTAGCATGTGGATGCGAATAATCGATTGTCAAAATTTTTAATGTACTGCTAATCAATCATTACCACAGTTTGTGCCTTTAGTATCATTTATCTATAAGTAATTCTGATTTGTGATTACAGGATGGCTGCTGACAGTGGCCGTTTAGACTCAACATTATTTAGTTTTCGCAAATGGCAACGATACATCGAGTGTAGAAAAGCGTTAATAACGAAATTTCATTTTCCTACAAAATTAAAGTACGATGCAGACTTACCAAACACTAGCTATCTCTATCTAAGGTTTTTGAAATGGATGCAATCAAAAAAAGAGAGTGACGAAAGCGAAGAGCCTAAACCAAAAGTTACAATGCCTCAAGAGCTATCTAATGCTATGATGCAATGCATTGGTAAACTTAATCAAAACTCCTCACTATTGAATGAAGTGGAAATATTTACACCATCATTAACGCCTCAATACTCTTATCTCGAACAACTGCGAGAGCATTCAGAGCTTGACATACCTAATCTCCTTCAAAGCAATTTTACCGAAACAAAAATTGCATACACTACGAAACCCGAAATGTAAATCAAATAAACACTTTTTATTCTGATAACAAGAAAGAAGCTTATGCATAGATAAGCCCTTACAATAGTATATTAATACATTCAATGTTACAGGTTAAAGGAGCGAATATTTGGAGATGATGTTAATCTGGACGTCATAGATTCAAATATCCATTTTATAGAAAAACTGGTACCACCTTTTAAACAGGCGACGTTGACATTAAAAGAATTGAATCAATTTCTGCCTGTGGGGACTGACGATTCTAAAGAGAATACATCGCTTCTCACTGGTGACGATCTGACTGAATATTTGTATAGGAATAATATCGGAAAGTTGAAAATGGACATGAAAAAACAATCACTTTATGACAGCGTCCAAAATTCATTATCCACTACTCAAAATTTCACAGCAGAATGCTGGGAAGACTTTGCGTTCAATGAAACTCTACCAAATGGTAAATTACTCATTCGTGACAACAGTGACGATGAAAGTGACGATGATGAAGCATCCAAAACAAATAATTCCTTATCTCAAGATAATAGTGATGATTTTTATGACAAGTACAATTTAGAATTCTCTTCGTCCGAGAAGGAAGCTATACTGGATGCTCCAATATGCAAGGATCCAGTTCTTAACCCTGAAATAATGTATTTTGATTCTTCGGGAAATTTTGTAAAAGCAAAATGTCCTAATCACGAAGGTGTAAAGGCCAAAGTGTGTGAGACGCCTCTCGTTGAACGTCAAAATTGCAATACGGAAGATTTAAATTCCGAAACCACAGCGATCAACGTAATTACAGAGAAAAAGAAGAAGAAAAGGCAGAAAAAGGTTGCAATAAAGGATCCTAATAACCCTTTCAATTTAAATGATGATGAAATTTCCATCTTAGATGGTTACAATGGAAACAATGAAAATGAGGATTATTTCTTGAAGACAAAGGACAGTAATAATTTTAAACTATTCCGACCTTATTCGGAGTACTGGATATATCACTGTGAATTGGACGTAGGACAACAAACTTTTGAATTATTTGAAAAAGAATTACCGTCCAGCTTTCGTTGGCTTCTAAACGAATGTGCAAGCGCTATAGAAGTTAGTACGGAAAATTTATACAACGAAGTTTGTTTAATTGAGTCTTATCACGCTCACATATTAAATCCTTCATACTTGCGTGAAAATAATATCTACGCTGCAAAAAACTGTCAATCAAAGGTTTATTACAATTCTCTAAAGAAAAGATGGTAAAATAATGGTATAGAAACTATAAGAACTTTGTCGACTTAACAATCTAAATATCTGAAGCCTTGTCCATGTATATCACAATACCTCGTAATTATTTGTATATTTTAATAAAATATAACAGACTCGATTAAGAAAATTGTTTTTTAAGTTTTCCCAAATTTGTAAGAAGAAAAATCCATTTATCTTCCCTAACATTAATACCGTCCCCACTGCATTACCCTCCATCAAAAGCAGTTAAGTTTATGACCGCGAGACGGCTCCAAAGTCGCGGTCAAGCAACTGTTGCACTGTTGAGACGGCTCGGATATTCCCGGCCTGGTGTAGTCAGCGTTCAGTAGTAAACATGAGTTTGGGTAATATAGTGCTCGAGTAGCTGTCACAGTCCTAATCAGCTGCGTGCATACAATTTCCACGCACTTGTCTCAGAAAGGTGATTAAGGGTGTAGTGTTCGTTTCTAACAAGACACTTGACAATCCAATACAATAGTAGTGAAAAAAAGGGTCACAGTGTTCCTTGCGTTTTCTCTCTTATTTTTCACGAAGGGAAGTCTGCCTGAAGCTGCGAGCCTTTTTTCATTGCACTCATATTTTTTTTCTCTTCTCTCACTGACCAGAGGTAAGTACGTATCCGAGTTCATCTCCTTGTCGCTTTTCTTCTCGTATTCTGCTGTTCACAATTATTATCTGTCGAAGTGGGTAAACCGCAGTCCTGGGGATCTTTACCGCTTACAACACAGGAAGTAGATTTATTAGGATGTTGCGGTCCAAAAGTATAATATCATGAACTTTTCTTTCAAAATGTAACTTCCTAATTTTGTTCTTCGTTTAACTTTTATTCCAACGGCTACTCGTGCACGAAACTGCATCCGCTACTAATGTTCTCTGAACAGGACGAGGAATCCATGAGTATTATCACATTGGCTTCCATCATTCTCTGTCCCCATCTAACGACCTTACTCATTCTATTCATGGGTAACGAAATTTTTTTACGATTATAGGTACTTGTAGCGAAAAAAGAAAAAATCGCATATGCCTCGAAGAACGTTACATCTTACGTGATAAAATCGCGATAGTGCTTCACGCTTCTACGGAAGCACGAAGGGAATATAAATTTCAGTAATGGTGTATCTCCGCAGTAAGACAATAGATACAACGTGGTACTGCGAATCAGGTGTAAATTCATCCATCCACGTACCCTCTGTAGATGCACGGATGCGCGTGCACTGTGAATATTCATTCATTATACTGTCTGTGAGGTGTAACAAAACTACCATGCATTTATTTATTTCGTTTAAAATACTTTAAACGCAGTCTCATATCCTATTTTTCTTCACCTACTCTGATATCTTTATGAGAACGAAATATCTACGATGGATTAAATAACGAGGAATGTTGAATTTAAATCAGCATTCGTTTCGTGTGTTGTAAGGAAGGATTGTATTCGGGATTTACTGAATCAAACAGGCCCATGACAATGTCTCGTTACGTTTACAATTTTACTCTTATAATAAAAGCTGTGGTGCACATAATGTCGCGGTTTGTTAATAACTCACCCGTTAATGCTGTGTCGAATAACAAAAAATGTACGTTGAACACGAATTAATGGTGGTTTGATTTAACTTTTCACAATACGTACCCACATTGTGTATTCGGTTGTGACGATGATGCTTATTTATTCGATCGGATAAAAGAAAATCAATGGTGAAACGTTACGTTTTCCGATCAGCACCCCGTCGCCCGATATTTCCCATAACTTAAAGAGGATGTACCTGAGACACGAATATTCTGTAGCAAGGTGCGTACATAATAGAATATTTGCGCAATATGCATTTACATTGATTAGGTATCATCTATTTGAAAATTCACGCGTGCTTAATAAATATGAGTGTTCGTATTTCTCTGTTCACTTCATTGCCTTTCCACGAGCCTATATTAGTACGACAAGGAATGTACATTCCAAGGCCCGTACGTTATTGAATTAATGAAAACGTAAATGCATCTTGTCATGGCAGGATTTAGAAAAGACATATAAAAAATTGAAGTTTAAGAAATGCGTGATTACAAAACATTCATTTTCAATGAAATCGATTATTCATATGGACATATTCCAAAATCGCCAATATAAATGTATAATTTTTTAATTACGTATTTTGAATTTCGTCATCATCATGGCATTTCGATTTTCGTAAACGTATATGAACCCGGAAAGGAAAGAAAGGTATTCCTATACTTCAAACACAAAGAAGAAATATTACAGAAGAAAGATGTAGGATATAGTTTTTGATGAAAAGCAGGAATTTTTCGTTACGCGAAAGAACGTGGAAACTTCCTCCGTTGACGAGTCTCATTCTCGCCCACGTGGAATTTCCTTCAGCATTTATCAGCTGAGAAAATAAGAAGAAAATTGCCTAATCATTTACTTGAGTTATGGTTAAAGGTTCACACTGTCCACCTTATCAATTATCGAAAAGAACGTTGCCGTGTCTGGACAATTAGATAAGCAGGGAATACGAAGGAAAGATGTCATTCTCTCGTTTTTTTTTGACGCTCTTTCTCTTGAGCCGAATCGAATGGTGTACATTTGCAATTATAACATCTAACTTCTGGATTCGAATCCTCTCGACCTATTTCCCCTATACTTCTAAGCATTAAGAAAAATATACTGATTACAAAGTTTCTCAATTGTGCTCAATTTTTTTTCTTCTTTCTTTTGTTTCTTTTATAAGGGTTGCTCTATAGGTATTTGTTAAAACTGGGTACATCTTTATTAGTTATAACAGTGATGTGGGACCGATAAAGAAACTAGCGCAAATCGGCATGAAAAAGGGTTGTCTGCTTCGACTGTGCCACGTGTACTCAATTGGATCGATGTGGAGTGGACCGTCGAATGCTATCGTGGCTTTCGTCAAAAAAAAAAGGAACATAAAATAGATAGTCAGCAAATAAATACCTTGACACGCATAGAGTTCGAAACAGCCTTCATTGCGTACCCATGTAGTTTCATGTTGATGGTATTGAATTGGTACATGGTGAATCATTGCACTTAACTCTGTTGTAAATAATAACTGCTACAAGCATAATTTGGGCTTGCAAATATGCCATCTTGTGAATCGTTATAAATTGCTTGTTTATCTCGCATTCGGAAAAAGTCCTCTGAATCATTAGTTTGATCCTTGAAGTGGACATCATCTTTCATATTGCAATATTTCGTATCTGTAGAAACCAATGTTCAGCGCCTCTATCAGACTCCTTTGGTACTATTTTTGAATTCCTTATTGCATCAAGGAATCGTGACACAGGTATGGATCGCAGAAGTTTTAGGAATTTAAAAAAAATGTTGTTACGGTGTGACTGTACTTTGTTATAAGGTATAATTTCATTTGTGCAGATATATGTATTCATAGCATTCAGATTTGATTAAAATTCCAGTACTAAATTGCCAACACACCAAACGCACCTAGGGTACGCGTGATTGTTACTTAAGTGGCATCTATTCGTAGATACTTTGAATGTGCAGGAGTATTAGTATGTCAAAAGGATTTTGTACATTGAATAATTTCGCTTACCTTTATGTATGTGCTCATGGAAAAATTACGTGACACTATCGATAAATGATATTAGACTAATCCCCAACAGGAAAGGAAAGAGGGTTAAGTTATTTTTCGCAGATACAAAATACTGAAGGAACTTTTTGCCAAGAGATAGGAGACAATAAATTGATAGAAAACGGCGAAAAAAAACATAAAGACTGATATGTTTTAAGTTTTCAACGTTTATACCAAAGTCTCCTGGGAATTCTTCATCAATCAATTACGTTTCCCAAGCTCTTTTACTCTATTACATTGCGGTAGGAAAATTCTTTTACATAGCATCCGTTCTTGTCTGAACACTGCTGAAGTCTGATCAAGTGCAGCACGTTACGCGTCTCAATATTGTTCATGCAGCATATGAAATGAAACTCGCTAGATTAAAAATACAAACATTCGCTTATACATGATAAGTAAATAAAACCCTCTTATCATCCGTAGCGTGTCATATATATGCTTACGCATCACGTGTTTTTATTCTCTTCTGAACATGTACTTCTACGCGTTTCGATACCAGGAAGGGTATTCCATTATTTACGATTAGATACGGTTGATAGGTCAGAACTTTGCTAGTGATTCCCCTCCATGCACTCTTCTCATATCTACCCTCCCAAAGAAGAGGGTCTTGCCATCTTGATACTACTACTTCTTAGTACTCAGGAACTAAGCAACCAGCGAACCCTTGTCGATAGGGCCACGTTCAAAATGTCTCTGGTTAGCTAGTACGTGCTTAGGTAGTCTTTCTAGCTCACACCAAATTGATCCTAGAATTATGCGAAGCTCCTTCGATCAATCTTGCCATTTGTTGATGTATTACAAATTTTGTTCTGTATTTAAAATGCTTGGCGATTTCTTAAAATTGTTAATTTACACGTACTGCGTACTGAGAAACATGCTAAGTGAATCTAAAACAGCATTGCGCTGCGGCGCCAGTTGACAATAATCGTGTATAGAGATTTTAATTCAACGAAGGATAAATGGGTCGTGTCAAAGGGCACGAGTGTACGTACTTCGCTATGAGGTATTCAATACTGAGTTGGTGACGATTATTGGCACACGAAACTGATTGCGTGACCGTGGTTATGTCGTAGAAGCTTTTGTTGTGTCATTATTTGCGCGTCAGCCACGTAGAGGACGCGCTAAAAATCGCACGTAGTGTTATTAAGGCAGATTTGTACAACAGTCTTGTAGCTGTTATATATGCGCAGGTTCATTGTCTTCGTCCGATTGCTTTATGCGATCTTCAATTCATTGAGCAACACTTGCTACTAATAATTTCATTCTATTATCCTTGTCGATCGTGGAAAGCCTTCTCGGTTTTTTTTTTTTTATTAAGATTGTATCGCGAGAAGAACTAAAATATTGTTAGTTACGGTTTTATTGAGTCTACCAAGTGGATTTTTATATTTAGCAACAGTTCCAAAATCGGACTGTTCTCTTCAGGATCATTCAGTCTGCCGCTCAGAAGGAAAATAAAAAAATTGATCCTACAAAAAGTAGCGATGGTTCAATAAATTTTGTCTGATTTCTCGATGTTTATATCTTATTTTTCGTTTGTCTTTTACCGGGCAATGGTAGCATGGCGATGTATTTATCTGCGGATTTGTCTCCGTCGAAAACGACAGGATTTCCTATAAATACACGCTCGGGCTAGAGAAAAGAAAAAACAAAGCGAGACGACGTAAAGTTTTTATTCGCTGTCTTCTATTGTTTCGTAATGGCGATGTTATTCGCGGTGGTTAGGAGAGACGTCGAGAACGACGCAGAGTTGTTTTAAAAGATTCGAGGGCTTTCGAAGCGGGTTTGTGCTACTCGAAATAACTGCCCTCTATTTTGGTACCTTATGAAACGGCTTACGCCGCCCTCTTGTGCATAGAAGCCGCAGGCCGTAAACCCACGGGCAAATAAATATTAACTGCTGTCAATAATAATCGCATAAATTGGACAGAACTCGCGAGGTCCACTCGGAAATTGGAATTTACGTATTTCACTTTGAACGATGTGAAGCGCGTCCACTTTCCGATCTCCTTTCACCCCTCTGTCATCATAGTTGAAGTTTCTCCATTTTCCGATTATACATTGCCTAGCGACACTCGACGAAAAGAGCCTCTCGGAATTCAAGGATACGGAAGTTCTATGCGATAGAATTTATAATTGATTTTACCACATAATTAAAAGCAGTTAAGAAAAGCGTTGGAAATACGCGGCAATTAAATTGAGTGTGCGCTATGTGCAATCGTCTCATTTTATGTCTAATTGATATTCTTTGACTTAATTTATCAATTATAAAACAATTTTTTTAATCTTAACGTATGAACAGTTTCGTATCACTGTAAAGTTTCTGGAAAGATAAATACGTAGGGGACGGTGGTGAGTGCCGGAAGTACTTTTTAGAAATCACTTACCCAATCGACAGTAAATTAGCTTAGTAATTTATCACCGTTATTGATTTGAATTCTGCATAACGCTCTTGGCCTTTTAGCGCAAATCCCTGTAATCCTGCACGAGCAGGTATGGACTAACCTAACCTAATCCAGCCTAACCTATCTTACGAGTTATCTATTCGCTATCGCGAAAATCGACCTTCCCAAATATCATTACTTTGGTACATACTTGCATTATAGCATAATTTCATATTCGAGCAAATGTACGCAGAGTACATAGGTCGCAACCAGTGGTTATATACCTATATAACTATATACCATCCTATATGTATATATATATATATATATATATATATATATATATATATGCAGTAGACTCCCATCTACATTACAAGGGGTCGGGTACAGTCCTGCGTAGAAATATATAACCTATAAATTTTAAGATAAGACTATATAACCTTAAAATTTCTCTACTACACTATACGTGCATCAACGTCTATAATGTCAACTGATGGCCACAGGTAATAGGTCATAAGTCGCAGTCAAAGCCTAGCTTGGGTAAGAACTGACCAATAATCACAAGTAGCTCTGGCGCACGTGTATTCGCGCATGTGCAAGAGTTTCTCGTGAAACATTCCCTGCCTCTACTCATTTTATTGGTAAATTTATCGTGGTTAATACCTTGCGGAGAATATTGCCATTTCCCACAAATCGTTTAAAGTTTCTGGGGAAATCGTTCTTCAAAAGGGTTGGCTTGTTCCTTATCAACGCCTTCTTAACTCTAACGCTTTTTGAACTTTGAGGTCGTCAATGCGAATACTTACGATTCCTGAAAGAGCCTTTTATACGCGAATCGTTGCTGATGGATAAATTAAGAACGCAACGATTGCGATGTCTTCAGCTACAGTAGTCCTTCGATTTGCAGAGATCTTTAAATATCGCAACGCATGATAACAGGGGGTATTTAACATGGTCAGTCGATAGCTCAACGAGACTTTATGCATTGCGAACTTCTACGTCCTTATCCTTACCTCCAAAGGTCACACGTGTTCTCGATCTTGAGCTCGATAATACAAACATAATCTACATTTTTATTGCATACATATGTCAACGAGGATGATTACGCAATGTTTAAGCTACTTTAATTCTACGTCATATAAATGGTAAAAGTATACCGACTTGTCATACAGACCGTTCCAAAAGGAATTGGCTGCTCTATCATTCCACTTCATTGACTTGGGATACTTGCCAAAATTGTATAGGACCAATGTACGATTTCGCCAACGAAGTCCCTGCATGCGGAATGGTATTTAGGAAGTCAATGGCACATCGTTATTTAATTAATTCTCTTCTGCCAGTTACTTTACTCGAACTTGATTTCTTTTACGTAAATAGTGTTATGACATTGACATCAAGAGTTGCCGACAAGGACATTCAACTTTTTGGGTAGACACTGTTCTTACTTCTCAAACGTAGTCCACGATACAGTCTGAATTCCAAATGTTAACGTTCACCTTGGCCGACTGACTGAAAGTCGAGACTGACTTGAAATTCGGGGCTTGTACGAAAATGCTTTACCATACGTTAAATATAAATTTGACGAAATATCTTTAAAAAAAATTGGGATATTAAAAAAAATATTTTTTTATTGAAACGATGATTCGCAATAGTTGACTATCGAAATAAATAACTTATTACCAATGGCTTCTCCATTGAATCGACTTGCGGTCAGTTATGATAGTTGGTTTAGTTAAACAGCGTCTTTCCTCTAATCCCGATTCGCTTGACGGTATCATGAGATTAATTGGCTCCATTGAATCCGAATTCAACTGGTTTTCTCTACTTCTTCTCTGCCTCGTTAAGTCTTCTCGGACAACGACGTCTCGGCGTCCGTGTCTACTTATGGGAATAGCTCTTGCTTATTAGGTGGAACAAAAAGTAAAAGGAATGTATAGAGAGAAGGATTTACGGGCGATATCATATTGTATATAAGAGACTAGCCGAATCTGATGGGAATTATTTATTTTCCTGAATACTAACAAACCCTCGTATCTTTCTCATGTCTTCTGCGGTGGACGTTTTGATAAATACAGAGACATAATCAGTAAATATATAAGTTTGACTTCCGATTTTAGAATTTTTCCTTTTATATCGCCAAGACAAAGCCTCACAGCCAATAATGATTCCTACTCGACTCAAAACACGTTTTATTGGAAATACATTATGGGCACTTGCCCTGTGATATTTAGCTATTCATACTCTAGGGCATCCTCTTCCGGTGATAGGGGTGAAATTGATTTTTCTTTGTGGTCATTTGTTTTCTTTCTGAAGGCCTATTCACACCTGTGGCGTGTAAGTCTCTCGCTTGTCACACGCGCTCGCGCTCTTACAAAAGCTTGAACTAAAGCAATCTCAGTTATCCCCAATAGGGACTCTGACAAAGCTGTGAAACCCTTTCGAAGGTCCGACTCACCCGGATATCGTCCAGAGGGCCAAGATGGAAAGGCCTATTCTTGGAAAACATCATACCCTTGTATGCTAGTGGCATCCCTTATCACATCAAAAGCAGTGACGTGCTATCACATGACGTTGTTTCTGGTCTCCTCTCAATTTTCTGAATATTACACATTGTACGAATAGAACGTCCTTCGCGCAGCCGTCTGACGCCGAATTTCGATTCGTCATGCCAGCGACAAAGCTCTGCGTGACCATCACCGTCACTCATTCTTTTTATTCCTCTTTCGCTCTCACGTCCATTTTTGCTTTTTCTTCTTTCTTTGTCTCTGTCCTCTTCTCAACGGAAGATTAAGACACGAGGCTTATTCTCACGATTGAACGATTTCAGGCGTTCAATCCTCGTTTACGGAACTGTGGCAATCTTAGATTATCCTGAGAGCTAAGATGTGAGAATCAATAAAGCCTTAACCTATTGATCCCCAAACCTCTTGGACAACCCTGTATACATACCTATATCTATCAGGGTGGCAACGACAAACCGTAGAAGGTGGCAAGGTTTTCTCTGTCGTTCAAACCTTCCAACAGACTTCTAGACGGGCAGGGCTTATTGAAAGTTTAACGTAGGTGCGTCCAGTGTTTGCACGTAAGCACAAATTTGTGTACGCCCGTGCGTATCTACACTACTCTGTATATATACCTATTATATGTATATATACGTGTGTATATATGCGTAGCCTCCATCAATTATTCCGTTGTTTAATTCCTTATTCATTAAACACTGTTTACGGTGCATATACGTATGTAGCTTACTAGGCTACTAGTGGATTCCCATTGGATGTACTGTAATCGACAAATGGGAACCGGCAGCTTGACGCCTTGGATTCTTAATAATTGAGAATGGAGCTACGTGAGGATTGTGTCCGTGATTCTTATTACGTAGTGGCATATATTTCTGTTGAAATGCGTAGGCGTACCGTCTGACGACATTAATAAGCGAATGTGCCATTGCCAAGGGAGACTATTTGGGTCACTGGGCCTTAAGGCTTTCTCATGAACTCTCATATTCCTTGGATGATTCTTTCCTTTACTAATCATATAAAGTGACGTACGTCGGAAGTGCGTACGTTTACTTTTATCCTTTTTTCTTTCCACATTTTTACATATTTCCACGTCGCACGATAGGGATGCTACCGAAATAGAGATAGAGCTTCGCGTGGTGTACTGGGGTTAGAGTAGAAGTACCTATGGAAGACCTTCCTTCCAGATCAAGGAACTGGATACAAAGCTTTCCCAACTACGTTAAGCGAAGGGATAAATGCTTCCGGCTTGTATACATGAATTTTCCAAAGTTTAGACGGGGTTATTCTATAGATTATTTATATTCGAATACATTTAATTAATACACTCTTTATTGTATTTCGGAAATTAATAATTTTTGTATATCCTAAAAGCTTCTTTTTTGCATCAACGCTTAGCGCATATTACGAAAGTCTCAGATCGATATCCCACTATCGGTGAACTTACAGTATTTTCTACTCAACTCGACTTATTCGAGTAGCTAGAAAGCCAACCGAACTTATTTGTTTTTACGTCGCTATCATTATCGATTTCTGAATATTCTCATATAGATAGCTGACACTATACATGTCACGCCATGAGAAGAAATTGCGTTCTAGGGTCGGCTGAATATTTTTCGTCAGCCTTATTGACTCGATATCAGCCAATACTAATCGATTTAACTGGAACACCTAGTCGGTAGGCAGCACCGAGTGCAGTTCTAACCTCAAAAAAATTATGCTTTGCTGTTTTTTTCTTGCTCCATTTCTCTACCTCAGTTCCTCTGCCCTTGTCTCTCTTTCTCTCAGAGAGCCATTATCTTCGAGTTCGAAGAGTCTGGTGAGAGGATAGACAGAGTACGTGCAGTATCCACGATCCATTGTTCTGGTGCACTCACATACCGCATATGTTCGTACATTATTCGTGTGATACCTGCTAGCACTTGAATTATCTAGGCCACTGGCTCATAGAGGGCCTGGAAGCAGTCCGGCTTTTCGTGTGCTGACGACGCCAAAGCGCTATGTATACATTACTTACAAACTGCAGCCGAAAAAATAAAAGCTTTTCGTGTATACGATATCGAGTCAGAATACTATACTTGCTCATCCTCTGCATTCCAGACTCTTTATATCCACCACTTCCTCCTACTACAGCATCCACCACCCACCGGACGAGCCATTGAAAGAATTTCTATTTTTTGTCTTTCGTGTCCCTGATGTCTATGAAGCTTTATTTCGCGCTTTTAGGAATGTATTGTTAGGTTAGGAATATCTGTGTTCATATATCCTTGTCTTTCAACGACTAGAACTGTTATATCCAAATATGGTCAGAATCGACAGTCTATAATTAATTACTAAAATTTCATTGGAAATCGTTCTTCAGAAGATTCTGGAACTTGTAATACCGCAATTATTTATGGATCGAACATGATTACAGACTTCTAGATTTCTTCTTTACGCGAGCCTCTTGGTCAATTTACGCAGCCTTGAGATTATGGCTGCGTTTACGTTCTTGGTCGTCGCACATTAAATAGCTCCTTATTTATTGATTTACCCAAAGTTTACGACACTACTGAAGTCTTACAGAAACGCGTTTCTATAAGGATTCATTGGTTGATGGCCTAGTGGTACAGTTACTCGATGCTTTCAACGGTTAACATTGGACGACTGCGAGCAAGGACATCGCTGGTTACCTTTTCGTTTTCATTGAACTCTTGTTCGTGTTTATCTCGCATTAATACCAGTTAAGGGAAGCAAGGAAAAATATAGAACCTCTTCAATTCACATTCAAAGAATTCCGTTGCGCAAAAATCTCACCCAGTTGAGAGAAAAAGAGAAGAAAACAATGGGAATGAGACTAAAAAAATGTCCCGGAAAGAAGAGCACGGATGCGCGTCCTAATACCGTAATTGCGCTTAGAAATGGGAGCAATTCAAATGAGCAGGGTACATAAGGCAAAACAACGAACGCTACTACGAGGCAGAATGCCAGTTCTAGTTTAATAACTGAAAATTGCGCGTAAGACCGACGTTCTATATCATCTTGAGTTTATGAGAAGGACAAAGGGCAAGCTGCGACTTTGAAATAACGATACTGCGCGCCATCTTACTTTTACGTTATATTGTCTCATCATTTCGTAGATATGAGACTGTTTCAGCCTTTTTACCTATTCATTTTATGAGAATGATCCACTGGTAGCCCAATGTGGATCATGTTATTATAAGGGCTATTATGTTGTTATACTATCCCATGAAAAAATATTGGCTTCCAATATTCCTCATATGGATGTATAATAAATGCGTATATTATTCCAATAGATGTTACAGATAGAGTAAGAGACATGCTAAGGTTATATCTTATGTATGTATATGCACAGCGTATCATTCAAGATGCACGTTTGCGGTTTGCAGCGAAATAATGCATGATTTCGAAAATCTTATGTAACAATCATCGAATATTTTCAATCGTCTTTTTCCTATATATTTTCTTGTTCCTTTTCCTATTCTTGATTCTGTACATTGTCCTTGGTGCTGAATGAGTTCCTACTTGAAATCCTGGTACTTCTCGTCGTAGTTTTGCAATTCCTTCATATAGCATTAGCAGTTGAAATACTGTTTACTGAAGTTTAAATCTGAACTCCAAAATTTATAACCAGGAACATTTAGATTTCCAAGTTAGAAAATAAAATAGGATTGCAATATATTTTAGGTACCGTATATGGATTTCCGGCTGACTGAACGCGTACCTCAAAACAATTGCGAATAACCAGTTCCGCTTGAAGCTGCTGCACGAAACTAAGGAGCTCCGCCGTTATCGAAAACTTGTCAAAAAATATCCAAATTTCAAATTTTGCTCAAACGAAATTCAAAAGACGAATAATAATATGCCTGTTCGAGCAGAATCAAAAAATATTGCATTATCGTCACATCAGATTTTCGTAATCGTGCACTGTTTCGCTGCAAACCGCAAACATCCGTCTTAGCTGATACACTCTGTACTCATGGATTTTGATTAAAGTACTGAAATTGTTTATCATTTGAAGTCGCGAAGGTTTACCAAGGTATATGAAGAGATTCAGGCAAAGCGTAACACTGACAGGAGTATGACGAAACCAAGAGAGATCGATGTCGTAGCATTTAATGGCGCCATTTGTCATAAGTCGAGGTAATTGGATCCGAATTGTACGACTGCCAGTCGCGCTCTTAACCCCACGAAGAAGGTTAAGGGAGTCTGAAGTCTGGCTCGTTCATTTCACGATTCTTCGATTAGTCCAAGACTCCACCCCAGTGCCAATCCTTCACTCCTGTCCTCAGCATATTATATAACCCGATGCTACTCTGTCTAGACAAGAGACGAACGAGTGTTTATGGTGATAAAGCATATTCGAGGTTATGCAAAGTGCCGGTGGATACCCTATGACTGTCTAGGAGTTCGTAGACTTTTTATTTTTTGTTCATTTTCACAGTAATATATCTATATTTACTGTCGCGGAGCCACAAGGTGTCAGCAAGTTTGACTACCTCCTGTGGGTTTCTGTCTCAATTACGTATCCTTTTTCACTTCCGGGAAGATAGAGTATCTATGTATGTACTGTCTCTTTCCGTCGATACTTGAGAATTTTCTGGCTGCGGCAGATCCAGTGAAATTCTTTGTTAGGACAGAACGGCTCTCTGTCCATTTACTGTTGGTAGTGCATAGAAGCTTTTCTTGGGAAAATAGATATACCACTTACTTCTCCTCTCAAGAATTGCAGTCTACACTGGAACGAAAGAACGAAATTCTTTGCAAGCAGTCTGCTGACACCGCAGTATGGATCGAATATGGTCATCCTCTCGAGAGCTTAGGCCGTTGTTACACATGAAATCTTGATCTTGCTATACTGTTGATAAAATATGGTATTCCGATACATTCTATTTTTTGAGCCAGAGTCTTAAATCTTCGTTTCGGATCAGTAAGTCTGAATGTTCTTACCAAGGGGAACATTCCATAGTTTGATACGAATAATTTTTCACCTATAGATCCTTTAGATTTAGAACTGACATTTGTAGCCCTTTTGAATCTTTACGATTGGTCCGGATAATCACAGGGGCTAGACATTTCGTGCCGCATCGGTACGTGATGGCGGCAGATTTAAAATGTACAACCAGACGGAAATTTTACTGGCCGATCGCCAGCTCCCTATACAGTTTAACGAACTACCACCCGTCTGCACCCCCTTGACGAATCCACAGACATGGAAAATTGTTCCCGCATACTCAAGAGCATGAACATACCACGTGGACGAGTAGTCTAATGGTTTCACACAATAAAAAATTAAATTTTCTATGGCAACGTACTCCGTTAACTTTTTTTTTTCTGTCGAGACATATTGAACGAAAAAATAGTTGGTGTCCTTTTTTCTATACTCTATAATTACATACGCGTCAAAGTTCCTTACCCTAGCACGACGTCGTAAGACGTACGAGTGTTAAGTTCCGCACCGTAGAAGAACGACTTGCTAATTAACTTCAGCTACCCCTGCGTCATCTGCTTCTTTCTAGATTTTAACCTAGTTTTCATTTTTAGGCGCTGCAGACGCTACTGAAAAGCGCGACACGTTTTTCACCAGTACCAAAATTAAATAGGGCCTTTCATCTTACGTTGTCTGTGAGTCAGCTTAGGACTGTCAGGCTTGTCGAGCGTGACTTTTTCTAACTACCCTGTTCCCTCTGTACAAGCTCAAACGTATCGAAGCAAGCAGCTGGTATTGAAATAACGCCAATTGAGACACGTACGCTAATGTTTAAGGATGCTAAATTGTAAAATTCAGTGTCGACGGCGATTAGCATTAAAGATTTAACCTTGCCTTTTGCATATGCGGGAACTGGATAAGTTACTTATGCGAGTCCTTCCTGTTGAATTATGTTCAACATTGAAATCATGTTACATATTGTGCAACCCTTGTCGTGTTCGTAATCATTGTGAAAGCTTTAGGTGGGTCGGATCATTAATTAAATTATACTTCGTATCGATTTCTTAGTTAATGAAATCCCAAATGTCTGACATGCAGAAATTATTTTTTTTCATGAGCATGATGACGCACGTACTTAGGGTATCCTATTAAATGTAAGAGACAAATGACAAATGCTTGCCGAGTCATACGTAAATACTCTTTGTACTAATATGTACGTCATATTATATATATGACGATAAAACAGCTGTGTACACAACATACAGCTTATGATTTCAATTGAACTTTTGTCTATTAGTTGTTGCATGCTGGAGTTATTATATATTATTCATGTACTTTTTATTGATTTAATTGATTCGCTAATTCGTGCTTTTCACACGTTATTCTTTTTATATAAATAATGTTAGTTCTCCGAACTGTAGCCTTTTGAATTACATGAACGCATCTACGGCGATAGTCTTTCATTGTGAAGCAGATAGAATAGCTTTTTCCGATCCGCTTGGAGAAGCCATTACGAATCCTGTGCTGAATAGTCGAATGCCAAGGATAGAGAAAAATGGAAAAGCCTACAGGCGCGACATTTCGAAATGTCGCATCGCTTCCGGCTTGCGTCGGATTCAGGCCGAGTGACATTTCTCCTAAAGTCGATTAACGTTTCCTGATCGTTTGTTTTTCTTTTAATCCGTTACAGTTTCGCCTTCGGCAATAACCGAATCAAGAGCGCCCATTGGTCATTGGTAATTCGTGATTGCAGAAGTAACAAATCATACAACTTGTTAGAAAGTGGTTTGATCGGGACATGACACCAGGATAAGAAGACCACACATCAGTAGCAAGGTAAAAATAAGAAAATATTAATCCAAATCATTTAATCTGTTTTGAGCGTCATTTCAAATATGAAAAATGTTATGGTTAACAAATACCTTGATAAAAAATTTTTCTATAATTATACGACATTATAATATTCACCGCAGTATAATAAAATATGTGTAGACGAAATATAATAGGCATATAAAGGGAATGGTAAAAAGGGGAATCATCTGACCAAATTTCCAGTTGACTTTCTATATCACCGACAATACTCTCCCCTAGTAAAAGTTTCATTATGAATATCAAGAGCTCGTCAAGGTCATAACTAAGCTTTCACTGGCTTAGTGGTGACTTAGACAGACCCTGGACTTATATAAGACAATTTTGACTAGGTACGTTTTATGAGAAATTAAAAAGAAAATTCTGGCCATTAATTTTTTCTCTCTGGTCCCCTTCTTTTTACTTTATGCACCAGACAAAAAATATACAAATTTTTTAAAGCGCACCGTCTCGCACTGCCTAGCGAAATGCTGATGAAAATCTCGAGACGGCGAGGTCCCTCTCGTATAGGCGTCCTTGTAAAAATGTTACGGTAAACAGGTTCCTCGTGTACACACCAAGTATGGGGGAATTTGTAGTTTCGAGATTAAAATCCGTGCTGACAATTTCAATCAGCTCCCCGTCGTTTGCCTGTGACAGATAATATTGTGACGCATGAGGTTTAAATGAGGTCTACGTAATTGTAATCCCACCGTTACGTTCTCGAGGCTGGGGACGCTATTAATTTGAAGTCAACAGATCAATTGCGTGTACACTATATCCATACTGGCTTTTCTCCATCCCACACCCTTTTTTTTCCTCGTCACGTCTTTCTCTCTTTGCTCTTTACACCTTTTCCTCTTCGCCTTTATCCCTTTTATCATCCCTCTATAGATTCAAGTGTGGATACTGTTTTTCTCTGACAAAAAATCTTTAGATACGCATCCGGCGAAAGCGTTGCTATGAAACGGTACAAATTCTTCGCAAGGAACACCTTAAAACGTTTTCACAAGGAGCTTTTCACCGCTTTCGTTCATTCGGTTGCTAAAAGCCTGTCGGGGTACCCTTTGAACCCGACGGTCACCCACCCTTCTCGGTACTTCACCAACTCGCCTACTTTTACCAACCTGTTGCCACCGGTTTCCCGGGCTTTCAATAATATTTACGCGCTTACACTACAAATACATGGTGTGTTTCGTTTTTCTCGTGTAATACTCCAGTGCAACGTTGACTTGCGAAACAACGTGTTTTCTTACAATTCGTAAAAACGAGATGAAATACGGTTAAGCAAGGTTAGTATAGTAGTTCTCTCGTCAAGGGGTAACAAAATTGGAGGAAAATATTCTTGTCCTATTTGTGTAACACGTAACTTGATATAAAAAATTTTTTTATACAAATACTTTAGCGTACCAATATATCATCCTCTACTGAACAATCTATTCTTTGTTAAGGATGAAAGATAGGATGCTTTCGGTCTAATGCCTTTATACGTATAGCGTTAGTAGCTATCTTAAAGAGACTGGCGAAATTACACCATATTTCATTCCCACTTGGCCAAACCGTAGGAAGAATTTTTAAGACAGGATAGAAGAAAAAAATCAGTCTTTTTTTGTCAGGACAAAAATTTGTTGATCGTATCGTATCGAAGTTAGTCGTGTATTAATTTTAATAAATTTATAACAATGTTATGAGATGATTGAGTTTAGCAGTCCAGGAGAATAATTAAGTGTAAAATACAGATAGGTTAAGGGAAGAATTTGATCTACGGGGAAGAAAAGAATACCATAACTTTTGGGGGGATAATGTTGCAGCAGTGAATGCCTGTTTCCAGCGTGGTGGATCATCTAACGAAAGGTACCGTGAAGTACCACCACGCGTCACGCGGGGGTGGTGGGTCTATGGGGGGCCCCGCCCCAGCGGCCCCCCAATTCAGGTCCAAATGCGAATTGCCGGAACGGCGCTATTCTGGCTCGATCGAAAACAGCACCACTTCCGGTACCACCGTCCAAGCAGATGAAGAGTCCTTCCAGTATCATGAGGCAATCCAGCCTCACCAAACTCGGTTCGATGATCAACACTGCCGTAAACAAAAGGGCCGGTAAGCGTCACTCATAGGTATACATATTAAGAACACATGCCTCTACTTTCTTTTTCTTCTTTTTTTTTACGTCTTATACTTCTTATTGCAAATGTTTATTTTCTCACATTCTTGGACGTCATTTTACACCTCCTTTGGCCTAGTTAGATAAGCCCCTGTAGACTGCAACACTTTACGCTGTTATGCACGACCGGTTTCGCTATCTCGCTGCAAAAAGAACGCTAGTCTCCTCGTTGATAAGTGAGCATAACAAAAGTGCTTATTAATTAGTACTTTCTCTGAAATATGCATCGGTTGAAATTTAATCTAGGATAATTATTTAAAAATTAATAAATAACAACTTCCGAGACTCATGAAGATCCATAAGTGATAGTAGTGTTTGTGTCTTTTTTTCCACTGCGCTACGGTGTAAACTCACTAAAAGTTGTTATTGTCGTTACAAAGTCAAAACTTTACAGACGCTCAGTACGTTGTCTCTGCCATCGAAGATGGCCACGCGAAGTCGATTACGTGCTAGAAGACCAACTGTCGATTTGAATAGGAGACTCATCTGCAATCAGTTGAAAACAATCGACAATGCTCCGTACAACGATGATTATGATTATTTCTGTAAGTAGTTTTTCGACCTCGTTATGCGTTCGTCCTGATCAGTTATCGATTTATGAAGTCGAATCGTTTGAACGAAACAAAGCAAAGCTAAAGGCTGTTCGATTCCTCGTGATTGTACGTATATACTTCGTGGCTAAATGATTGTAGGAATATATAACGGCGTACTGTTTACTACCGGTACTTGTTAGAGCAAATCGATTAGCGAAGATCTTCTAATACGTTTCGCAAAGAAGACTTTTGCTTTGCACAGCTCACCCAGTGATACCCAGTTCGCGTTCAACGTATGGAAGGCGGCTTTATATTTTTCAAATTTTTTTTTAATATCGCTGCTAATCCTTATGCGTCTTCAGTATCCGTGATATACGTTCTACCGCGATAATATCATTGAATTCAAAAAGAATTTCGATTTGGACTTGAAGCCACGAAGAGTTTAAACGAGTTTTTTTTTGTATTCATTATTTGGGTAGTCTACGGCATCCATCTTTGTTTTCCATTCCTCTACAAGAAGGATGAAATTGGTGGAAAACTTATTTATTATATTTCTTCAAGACGGATAGTGCTTTATATTGATCCTGATAGGATAATTTAAAATAACTTTTAATGTCATAAAGAAACTCGTGATGTTCATGCAGTGTCGTAATGCGTTGAACTGCACTGTGATTATTAACGTCGCTTCTCGCTACCGTGAAATCAATATCACGATGATGCTAACCAGAGAAACGTGAGATATTTCTCTTGAGCTGTAGAAACGAACGGAGACCCATTTTCACAGAGATCAAAAAGGTTCCCTAGACGTCTATTAAAAATGGACAGCTCTTCGCCGGGTCACAGATTCGCGAAGAATACTTCGCGATTGTGGAAGGAAGGACCATTATTTTCCTCTCTTGAGGAGCTTCACGACAAGTTAACTGAACTTTTAGGTAATTTGAGAAGAGTCGAGTTGAGCTTTATAAAACCACTAGAAGTAAGGTCTTGTATCGTGTAATGTTAAAGTTCACTGGACGGCTAGACGGCGAAGGAACTTTGTATTTTACGCCAACACTTCAATACGACTTTTGTATGTCTCTTGTACGAATTATATGTAAACTTCTTCTTTCGCTATGATTCGCAGATATTGGGCAAAATTCACTTAGTCGAAAGTTGTATGTTATGATTAGAAAATATGTAAGGAACTAAAAAAACATAACACGGAGTTTATACGCCCTCTTTTTGCAATGCGCATGATAATATATTAGAAACGCGTAAAATGCTTTTTGAGCATAATTTTTTTGAATTTTTTGTACTTTCGATATGATATTTCGTAAATACTAGTAGGTATGTGACAAATTCTTGTTTGCGCATTGGAATATCAATTATTTAAGTATTACCTGTTCAGCTTGGCGAAATGACAAATTATTGTGTCATTATGATGATATATCGCCTAGTATGTAACAGTGGACGAGAGCAAATCATTAATAATCGAGTGATGAAATATTTATTGCAAGAAATTCCGTTGGGATTTTATGCGCTTTGCAATTTTTACGCTTTGCGGTATAGCTGCTGCCTTGCATTATCTTTGGGGTTTAGTATAGAAAAAACTAATAATCGATAACCCTCAGAATTTCTCTTGCTACACTCAAGTACTGTTTTTTTATGGGGCTATGTTTTCAAGCATTGCGATGCTAATATAGCCGAGAAGTAGGACACTTATGTAAACTTTCATAGTAACCGACCATCTAGATATAGTACATTTACTTCTTTCGTGTAATATTTCCGCATTGACTAAAGTAATAAATCATAGCACAAATCGTTTTGACACATTCATGATAAATAATACCCAATTGTATCGTATTGCTTGATTTTGCTATAACGAGACGTTTGGATTTTGGCGGGTGAAGTCCGTATTTTTTCGGTGCGTTTCGGAAGTCCTCGGGTAATCTCGCTCAACCTCGGATTCACAGACAAAATGGCGGTCCCCGTGGCAGCAGAACCTGCTGTGTGACGTCACGCCATAGTTGTGTTGTGCGGTTATGCACTCGTGAAACTCCGCCATTGAAACGCGAACGCGTACGGATTTACGAGTCCAGAGACATTAGTGAATATGTGACAGGAGGTAGGCGGTTGCTCTTGTGTTTTTCGCGAACATCTCTCGGTTCTTTTCTACCAGCGTGTGCACGCGCTCCGTGATACGTATTAGATTGGACGTGCGTTCGTGCGAAATCTGTCTTGCGTCCGTGTCCGAAATGGCCGGTAAGTAGTCTGCCGTGTTCTTCTGGCCGCCGTGTTTTCTCGCCGCCAACGGTATAACCAGCTTACGCGCACCGCGGCAACGCGAACCTTGACCCAGTTATCTCGTGAGGGTTCGCACAATTCCAACCCGCTGCCCGGCATCGCTGTTCTTGTTCTTCTACTTACTACAATACTACATTACTACTACTACTGCTGCTACTATTTCCATTTCTACTTCTTCGGCAATTCTTCCGCATCCCCGTGTACCTCGATTCTGTGCAACTCCGGATCACCCCGCGTCCAGAGGCAGATGTGTCCGTCGGCGGCGGCGGCCTAAAAACACGATGGATTGCGGCGAGACCTCAAGTAGGCTCAATCTACCTTCCCTTTTTTTTTACTATCTTCTGTTTTCATTCTCTTTCTTTCTCGCTCCCTTGCTCATGCTTTCGCTTTGCGCTTCGAATTTTACGTCGACAAAGATGTACACAACAGCTTTCTCTTTGATGCATCTTTATCTGGGGTTAACCTCGATTCCACGCTTCCTCACTATTCTCTCTCTTTCATGTGTCGTTTGCTACAGGTTGTGCTCCTTTCAAAGGATTCCTCTGAGGCACTGTATCTGGATATTAATGATATTTCTTTGTGTAATAGTTTTCGTTTCGATCTATTATTCTTGTTTGAAAAATCATAGCCTATCTTCAATACAGTAACCCATGTTGTTGAGCATCACTTGCGTCTTATTTTCTACAACAAAAAGCATCTTCATTTAGAGCCACAGAACTCTTAGTTTGTACAATTATTGTTAGTATTTGTAAAAGCATGTCTAATATGCATCTTCGAGATTAAATGGCTCAACATATAAAGAAATTGCTAAATATTATTATTTGAACATTTACACTTTTCTATTATAATTTGTTCAAAATGTTTTATGTCAATAATATTATTATTATTAATATTATCATGTTCTTTAATGGAATATAGCAATGTTCATAGTACAATGTAGCTTTTTTACATACGATTATCGATTGCATATAACATTTACACTCCTCGACATAATTTCTGTGACAATTAAGCCTCCATCTTATATTGCACAAAGGAAAAATATGTATACACCATATTTAATTTTTGATTCTTTGATTACAGGCAATGGTGACATCCAATGGTGTTTCTCACAGGTGAAGGGAACCCTGGAAGACGATGTCACCGAAGGTAAGTTCGACATGTGTTTACTCAGATTTTCTTACGTCAGGAAGCATGACTGTTATCTTATCACGATTTGCATACCAAAATTTTACATGAACAGAATACCTTTATGTCTTCACTATATAAGACGAGATAAAAAAATTCTGTAATGTGAACTGTTAACTTAAAATCTTTATTATTCCTTAACTACTTTCTTGTATTGATTGTGACTTTTGTACTCTTCACTTTACACGTTTGATTATGAAGGTGAAACGTAAGAAGAATGAGAATACATTATTTTCGGAGACTACACAACATTCTTCATTTCCCCTGAGTAAACTTTCTTTGTTATCTTACATATATTCATTTTTTTAAGATCAATTTTTACTAAAGCAGTTTTTATTAAAATAATTAACTCTTAACCGTACCTTATGCTACTGTATTATTAAAAATGATCTGTATTGACACATGAATCCTCAACATTTCTTTGTGTTTATATTACAGCTGACATAATCTCTTGCGTCGAGTTTAACCATGATGGCGACCTCCTTGCAACGGGAGACAAGGGCGGCCGAGTCGTCATTTTTCAGAGGGATCCTATTGTGAGTAGAATATTGATCAATATATATTAGCATCGTTTAGATTTAGAATTGTATGTTAATTAGTTAAAACGTTGCTGCTACCACAGTGCCTGGCGCACCGTACTAATGTTTAATATGCTCTAGAGTTCTTTCTATACAAAAGAGAGGTTATTCCTGAGTAGATATGTAATACTTTTCGAGATACAAACGAATCACTTTTAAATAGAGACAGTAGTCTATTGTCAACAAATTTTTATTCACTATTATACGAAGATTAACTACAGTAGAACTTGATAACTCGAGTCTCAAGGGAAACGAAATATGCTTCGATTTATCGTAATTTCAGCCTATCGAGGTTTTCAAGTTATACAGGTGAAGATCAAGGGGAATAAAGAGATTTAGTCTTTATAGAGGTTTTTGACTTATAGAGTTTCGAGTTATGGAAGTGCCATATAAGTTTTCCTGGTTATTGAAATCACTGAAGGACCTGCAATTTTCCAGTTTGATTTTTTTTAACAAAATTTATCACGTGTTTAACGTTGCTATTGGATCTTAGCCAATTCTATTGTCTGCATGGTTATCTTTAGAAACTCGCGCAGATCTATCTAAAAAATATATAAGACTTTTTTTTGCTTAGCACACGTTCCGCATATCTGCATTAGAAAGATATATATGATACACTCAAAATAAAAAACACTTTCGAACTCTCGTCACATATATTTTGAAATATTATAAAATTTCACGATTTCATACTTCAATGTATCTCAAGAAATGCAACGTAAAAGGGTAAAAGAAAGAAAGAAACACGAAAACTTCTTCCTGCGCATCTCTATGGCATCGTGTAATTATCTTACAGAGCAAATATTTCCTTTCATTATCAGTAAACATTAGTAAAAAAAAAAGACGTTAAACAGATAGTATTTATCAGTGAAGCGTGATAAAATGACTTTTAAATTGTATTATACGAAACGCTTATTAGACAGAACACAGTGAGTTATACTACCCTGCATGCGAACGTCGCTGTTACAGAAATTGATATTTGGGTTAAAATCAATTATACCACCACGTGTCGCAATTCTTCCACAGTAAATGATACGCGTGCAAATGTTCGAATTGTTATTGGCTACATCGCACGCACAATCTTCGTGATGGTCAACGTCTACCCAATATTGACTTCCTTCTCACTTATGATAATGCAAGTGCATCGCCTCTTTCGCGCTCGTCATCAGCTACGTAATAAAAGCTGATTCAGGAATGTTAGTTATCCGGTTCCCCATGACGTCCTTGCGAGATTAATCGAAGCTCAACCTTATCTGAAACGTTTACCGACATCTCGATTGAAAGTACAGTCGTTGCGCAAGGTCGAGAACACTGAGAAAACCTTATATGTATTATCTGTGCAGAGTAAAAACAGTATACCACGACGAGGTGAGTACAACGTGTACAGCACCTTCCAGAGCCACGAACCGGAGTTCGACTACCTGAAATCACTAGAGATAGAAGAAAAGATAAATAAAATAAGATGGCTGAAGAGGAAGAATCCGGCTCACTTTCTGCTTTCCACGAACGACAAGACAATCAAGTTGTGGAAGGTCAGCGAAAGAGACAAAAGAGTTGAGGGTTACAATACCAAGGAGGAGAATGGCGCCATCCGTGATCCTGCCTGTATAACTGCCTTGAGGGTGAGTTTTCGTATTGTCAAACTTCAGGCACGTAAACTTTCGTAAAGCGTGAAGCGACTTTCCTTTTGTCAAACCGAAATCAATTTCGAGGATTGTGATGAAAACGGACTTAATAGTTCATACGAACTGGTATTCGGTTACAACGGATAGAGGAGTAATAATTTGATGTCTCGTATGAATGAATATGTCTAACGTCTATCGCGCCGCGACTAGCGTTAATTTTTACCGTACACGCTCGAGACCATCTCGTTCCAGCTATACTAATTGCCTTTGATACTAGCTAGCATACAAAGCAATCTACCAAGGAGTCTTAAAATTTATTTCGAATGCTTTTAATTCATCGAGTCTCGTTTATACCCCGGGGAGCAATTAATCATCTCCTGGTGAACTCCCTCATGCTTAATACCACGTGATGTTCACAATGGCGAGGTGGGTAGGAAGGTCAAATATGTACATAGTATTTACATAATATGATGTCAGAGACATCATCTCGTTTAGGTTGAAACTGCTTGTTGGGTCGCGCAACTCACCTATTTCTTTCACTCAGCGTCTCGAAATCATGCGGGAGGAAGAAGTTAAAATAATTTTTTTTTTCCTGATAATTTATGTATAATATGAGAAGTACGAGGAAATGCGTGTTGCTAGATGGAACATAGTACAATATTAGACAAGGGCGTAGTATTATTTATGAGCTGAAATTTCTCTGACACAGGTACCTACCATAAAACCCATGGAGTTAATGGTTGAGGCATCGCCAAGGCGAATATTTGCCAATGCGCACACGTACCACATAAACAGTATAAGTGTTAACAGCGACCAGGAGACCTACCTCAGTGCTGATGACCTCAGAATTAATCTCTGGCACCTCGAGATCACAGATCAGAGTTTTAGTATCCTTTTCTATAAGCCATATGGATTAGTGCGTAGCACAAGCGACAGAAAAATTTATTCTACTCGTTAAGCTATACTTTGCATTCTATCTAATTTAATCTAAGTGCTGATCGAACCACAAGAACGTCCAAAGACATTTTCCTATCGAAGGTATACAGACATAGTAGACATAAAACCAACCAACATGGAAGAATTAACGGAAGTTATAACTGCTGCCGAGTTTCATCCTGTGGAATGTAATCTACTGGTCTACAGCAGCAGCAAGGGAACCATCAGGCTATGTGATATGAGATCTGCTGCTCTTTGCGATCGTCACAGTAAACTTTTCGAGGAGCCAGAGGATCCGACTAATAGGAGCTTCTTTTCGGAGATCATCTCGAGTATCAGCGACGTGAAGCTAAGTAACTCGGGACGGTACATGATCAGCAGAGACTACCTCAGTGTAAAGGTCTGGGACTTACACATGGAGACGAAACCCATAGAATGTTACCCTGTAAGCAATTGTGCATTCGGAAACTATCTATAGAACCGTCTTTCAATAGACTCATTGCTTATATCACTATGTGGCATCATTCTACTCATAGGTACACGAGTACCTGAGGTCGAAGTTATGTTCACTGTACGAGAACGACTGTATCTTTGATAAATTCGAATGCTGTTGGAGCGGAAACGATTCTGCAATAATGACTGGCTCTTATAACAACTTTTTCCGAGTATTCGATCGCTCGACCAAACGGGACCTCACTCTAGAAGCGGCGCGAGACATCGCAAAGCCGAAAACACTTCTTAAGCCTCGCAAGGTCTGTTTCTCATTGACACTCGTTAAGATTCGTTCGAGCTATGACTCTCTGTGTCGCGATTCTATCTAAACGTTGAAATGATTTTTAAAGGTCTGCACCGGCGGTAAGCGCAAGAAGGACGAAATTAGCGTCGATTGTTTGGACTTTAATAAGAAGATACTGCACACCGCGTGGCATCCCTCTGAAAACGTGGTAGCTGTCGCGGCCACCAACAATCTCTTCCTGTTCCAAGACAAGCTTTAGCACATCTGTATGCAGGTACATTCGGCCAGTCGGCACGATCGATCGAAACGGCGCTCCACGCCGCGCCAGAAATGACATTTGGCGTTAAGTCAACTTCACGGCTTCCCGATACTCCTGAGGAGAAATAAGAGAGTTCTGTTTCTTCTCTGTCGTAGATAATACAACGCTACATACTGACGTGAGCGTGGCACGTGGAGCCGTAAGGTAGTGGCGGAGCAACGTGTGTCTGAATAGTACAGACGAAAGTCGACTAAGTGTACTGATAGTCGACTGACTGAAAAATAATTGGTGTACGTAGCGCCGTCCACACTCGAGAAAAAATTACTCTTGTTCTGCGCGCATCCATATACTCATACATTGCACAGATGTTACTCCGTAGACATATGCATACACGGGACACACACACACACACACAAAAATACACATAACACAAAAAGAACCATTGATGAATGAACATGGGAGATCGCATATGAAGGAAATATACGTAAACTCTCGTTAAACATACATAAAGACATTAATAATCGCGCGCACATATGTACATAAAAATGCATTGAAGAGAAGACACACTCGGCTCCCCGGACTACCCAGTCTGCTAGCTCAAATAAAATTTCACACGTGAGACCGTTTTTAAGATAGACGGACAAAAGCGAAACGGATCGACCTGTCGGTGGTTCTGGTTTACGTTTTCGTTTGTCGATTATGGACGGACAGAAAACTCACGAGCTCATTATGCTGACGCAACGTTTTGATTGTGAGAGGTTGCCGTGGCCCTGACGTTCGAATTCCAGGAACGCCGACGCTCTACGACTAGGAAACTTTTGTAATCTCGCTGTTTTCAATACAGATCTAGAAGATCAACTCGTGTAGGCAGGACTTAATCTTCCGTGCACGTCATCGCATTTTACATATGATCATTAATCGACCATTTCCATTATTAACTGTAAACTTATCAGAGCGAACGTATGTTACCAATCTTGCCCTGCCTACAAATTCTATTACGACCGCATAATTCGACGCGCAGATAAAATGAAACAGTACTAACAATCAAAAATACCTGCAGCCAGTAGTAGCGGGATAAAACGCGCGTTCTATGAAATCCTGCTATTGATAAGATAATCATCATCGTGTAATTACGTGAAATATCCCGTGTCGTCAAATGACGCGAGATTTATTACATGTATTTGAAAGGAAGAACAAGAAAGAAGAAAAAATAGAGAAAATGTCGCTACTGTAACATCCATCTTATTATTTTGCATTTGACTATGAAACTCGTCCCACTATTCGATGTTGGCTCCTATCAAAGTAATTCTGTATCTAACTCATTAATGGTGCAAATTGCATTTCGAAAAAGTAAATTTTTTTTATCAACATCTCACCAATAGTTTCTTTCCGTATACTGCATACGGTGAAAATTTTCTTATTTCTTTTCATATAATCTTACGCTTTTTTTTTTGTATATTGTCCGTTTGCAATATTCGCCATTTTATCATGGATACAGTGGAGCAAGAAGACGGTCCGATGCAAGAGGAAGATGCATAAAAGTCAAAGACTCGCATTCAGAGTTTTCTTTTAGAATTTTGAAGCGTTTCTATTTTTGAGATAAACAACGTACTAAATGATGCTATTTTCGCTATGTATTCCACTTGGTAGTTAAAATCAAACATTCCGTCGCACCAAGTAAATATCGTATACGATGTTATTTTACGGCGAAATCTCTACTCGTACCGTAATTCGGTATCATTTAACGACTTAAACAAATGATTAAATCCTTAATACGTCATTTAAATGGAACGGACTACAGGTCCATATTCAGGCGATCGTTTAGTCGACATCACAATGTTGCCACTATCTAAATGACGTACAAACCTTTCTATCACGTCTTGTTCAGGTCGTAGTATTAAACGAAATATTGATACGGATAAGTATTTCGTCGTAAAATATGTCATTTAAGAAGTTTGACGCATCAGGGAATTCGTTAAACGTCTCTTAAAGTATGGTTACGTCAATGGCATCACAATATATCGTGTCCTTGTTCTCAAACATAGAGACACTTTAAAAAGTAATTGAGAGCTGTGAATACAAGTCAAAGTTTCCTGCCACTTCTCAAATGGAATATGCCTTGTCGACGCAATTAAATACTTGTAGATCGCATAGCTACTCAGAGACACTATACACACATTACACGTATATTATACAATACGCAAACGTTTTACGCGCCGACTCGTGTCCAATTGCTCGGTCGAATGTCTTGAAGGAAATGGGAATAAGAGTAAACAGAGTATAAATTGCCGAATAAATCTTATAAGTTATTTATTGATATACGAGATATACACGCGCGCAGTAAAATAGCGACTAGGTTCATTTATGAAAATAACCAAGATAGAGAGAAACTTGCAAAATAAAATCAAAGTACTCGCAAAGCATTTAAAGCGGTAAGCTGGACTTGCAGAAATATATGTATGTGGAACGGGATTACAGTCAGATAAAGGAAGTAAGGTGAATGGACGATTAAAGAGAATGAATGCGATACGATCGGCCTGTATAAAACAGGATTGTAAGGAGAGAATTCTAGGATGAGTTGCGGGGGAATGCTGATAACGTTTATCGTGTAACAACTTGAATGGTTCCTACGTTTATGGCGTGCAATTCTGCTGAATCATGGAGCAACAAAAGACATTAAATTTCCTCGCCAATTTTCTTACTCGCGACCCGTTGCTTTTTCCAGGGGAGTATATTTTCATTCGACTATCAACATTTTGGGTTTTTGTTCCCCTATGAAAGTATGCTTACGTCGCCGTGTTACGTTAGTGCGGATTGTAGCTTTTTGTGAAAGATTATTATAGCTTTCCGAGAGACAGAGTACAGGAGATGGGATGAATATTGAATAGAAACAGAAGATAGATACAAGTGTACTTACACAAAATTTCTTAGTGATCTAGGCGTGTACGGATAATGCGATGTAGGTGTGCGGATTGATAATAAACGCTTTGGCGAAAGGGGCTGCGTGCAAAAGACATAAAACGAAAATACACACGAGAAAGTCGGAAATTGATATACGAATGATTCAATAGCTACGTGAATAAGCTAAAGCTGCTGATCCTTAATTATCATCTAGCGGTCCGTAGGATATTGTTAATAAAAAGGTGTATTCGCCACGGATGAATGAAAGATGTACAGTTTGTATCAAAAGTAGATGGAAACTCATCGTGAACTTAATCAAAAGAACGAAGTTTTGTAACGCGCAACAGCTATCGGATCCTTTGAGATGGCAAATGCGTTGTTACGATAATCTCGATTAATATCCCGCCAACAATGCATTAGCGCATTATTTCAATACGTAATTAAAAATATACGTCACTCGACTTCATTGTTACTGCGAATTACCGTTCACCGATGTCTATTCTCCAATGAAATTCATATTTCATCGCAATCAATCGGGATGGGGGGGATCAATCTTGGATAGCTAGTGTTATTCACCTACATTAGTTTCGTCTACACAAGGTGTTTCACATTCGATCGATCGTCGTGACGTATTTCATTGGCGCGCCACGCAATTCCATTTTTATATTTGCAAAGCAGTGACGTACGTCTTTACCCATACCCTTTCAATTTAATAGTCGCGTCACGTGGAATCGAATGATATTCTTTCTATCGGTATAAATTTTTTTTTATTCATTATTCTTGTTCTTTTACAAGACTTGCATTATATCATCGAATTGCGAGATTTCTGTTATTTACGAAGAATACCGCAAATCCTGCACGCGAAGGTTTGACAAAGTTACGTGTATGTCAGTTGCTTTGACGAAGTGACACGGGAAGGGAAATGCCATAGGTTTCGGGAAGCGCTTGTATTCGATCCACGATTAGAGTCGTGCCTGAGAGAGTCGAGATTTTATTATACATGGATATATTTATAACGAAGAGAAATACCAGCTGTCCCATCGTAACCAGTGATATTTGTCTCGAGTGATATAGCGATTCATCGAGATCCTCTCGACAGGAACTATAATATAGATTAGCGTACAATAATTAGGCAATTGTGTACTAATATGAAATGACAAAAAAAAAGAAGAAGAGGAAGTGACGAATAATGGAAAAGGAGGAGAGGCTGGTGGTCTAACGAGAATGGGTAATGCACGAATTGCGATTGAGAGAGAGAAAGAGAGAAAGCGATTATTGGTAAGCTGTACTTCTTAATTAATATTGCGAGTTAAGTGTTTTCGCACGAGAATCGCCATTGTGCGCTAACGAAATATATTGCATTATTTTTGTATTAGGTATTAGAGCTAGGAACATTTTTCTCTTCATTTTTTTTTTTCTTTAATTTTTTTCTTTCTTTCTTTTTTTTTTTTTGTTAACTGCTATGCAGGTTTAGTTACAGTAACAATGATCTGACTGCTCTGGTAACTAGATAGGAGGTAAGTTTCGACGTAGAAAAATCGTCATTCGTGTCTGTCTGGCGGGCTCGATCGAAAGAAAAGCGTACGATAGATTTAACCATGTAAAACACGTTTATGTATATACACGTATCAGCTAGAAGGATCAGCTTTTCTTTTCTTTTTCTGTTAAATAATTCGCCGAAACGGACTCAAGGACTGATTACGTAGCGAAGTCGTTACTTGTAAAATCATTGTCAATTTCGAACGCGTGTCTCTTGTCACTTCGTCGTCAAGTGTTTTAGCGAATCATGATGTAAGTCGATTTTTATGAACCACGAGATTTTTCTTGAAGAAATTTTAATCCTACGATTGAACGACTGGTGGGAAAGATTTTGATCCAATTTTACTTTCCGTTAATTGATCATCTAATTCGTTAATTAGCAACAACAGCCGGATATTCTTTGTAGCATTGATGGCAAAACAACTGTTTCAGTATTGTCGATGCAGCGGTACATAGGATCTGTAGTCATTGTGAACTGGGTAAAGTTGTTGTTTTTTTTTTTTTTTTCCTTCACTCATTTCAATTGTCAAATTCATTAAAGAGTGAGGGAGGGAAAGCCTGAACGAGAAGAAAACTGAGGGACTGATACGATAAAGATAAAGGACGAGACTACTTAGTGCAACTGAATGATGATACCATTTTCACATATAGGACGTGTACAATATTGTGATAAAGAATGCTATTGCGATAGTGCTAGATTACTTAGGTTTTTAATCTTATGGTTTTTTGTTTTGTTTCTTTATCAGTTTTACGCGTTTTTGCGCGCTTAGGAAAAGTTTTACTAGATTGTCACCGTTGTTTTTGATCGTGTCTGTTTCTTAATTTATCTTCTCATATCGACATAAAGGCGATCCTTAAGAGCACGATGTTTTACAATAGTCTAATTTATGGGTGTTCGCGGAAGTACAAAAACACAGAGAACGAAATAGAGAAATGGCGGAGCCATAAGCGAAAGTCTCGGTCACCCATAAATAGATATGCAATTTCATTTAATATGCGAGATTGTGAATCGCTCGACGAAATATAGCCGGACACACACGATACAGTAGGACGTACAAAAAGGTAGCTTTCACAATCTATTGGGCGATGTGTTAGGTGATATTATGTAAACTAGGGTATTGCAAGAGGAAGAGAGAGAGAAACAATAAACATTTATAAAAATCGTATATTTCTTTTTTATTTTGCTTAGTTTTATTCATCTGCGACGAAGTGACATTGCAAAAATTTCCAAATTAATTGCTAATATGGTTTAAAAGACCTCGAGCACGTTTCGTTAAAGATTTTCGAATTTATTATATTTTGATTAATTGCGAATGCGGATCGACACGCTCGTTCGATAAAGACACGCAACTCTCGGCCGTCATGAAACTTACGCTCAAATATTCGCGCCACTGACAGTTGCTTCTCTTTATCCTGCAAGATCATGAAAAGAATAAAAATGTGAATGGTACAAAAACGAGGGAAAAGTAATGAAAACTGATAATGTACTCGTCATTCCTTGCTGTCGTATACAGTTGGGTAAGATGTATCGCTCCAATCCGATCATTCCAGCGAGATTGATGACATATTTGTGCCATAGAAACATAATTTATGCCTAATCTGCTACATCGCTCTTGTCAATCTATTTAGCTATCCTATCGATCTTATGCTAAATTGTGCGTCTACCGCCGTGACGTCACTCGACTCGTTTCTTTTCTGGAAAAAAAAAAAAAAAGAAAACAACTAGAGTTGTAAGCCGACGGAGCAAAATTATAAACGAAAAATTAAAAGCAGCAAGGACGAGGAGAGGGATAAACGGTGGTGTCTAATAAATTCGATAATTTATTTATCAGTATTAGATGATGATTTTTTATCACGAAGAAGACTTGGAAAATTGTATTTTTGGAGAGAATTGTGTAAAAAGGAAATTGAAAAAAGAAAAAAACAGATACGGAAGAGAGATACGATAAGGTGTAGGCTACTCGAAACAATAGAAAAAAAAAAAACAGTTATTAAACTCTGGGATTCCGTAAAGAGTGCCCTGTGGCGATTAAGTTTTTACATTAGTTTATTTTAAGGCTTTAGCGACATATATTTAAATAAGGCTAAGTAGGTAATGTTATAACGGGGTGTTCCAAAAATTGTGCCTCGGACTGGTTTACCGAGCGTTTCATCCTGACTTTTGGAACACGCCTGAGATTGATATTAACGATTAAACGAACTCGAGGGGAAGCAAAGATTTAATGGGGAAAAATGTGTCAAAGTCCAACTATAAGATCTCCTCATGCGGATAAAACGGACAACCATAACTGCGAAGTAAATAAAACGAAGACGCGGAGAAAGGCGAATCTTGATAAATCATGTACACGCGAAATTCATATACGCGTAATAGAGGATGAAAGACATGCGTGATATCGCTAACACCGATATACATATACACACATACACACACATATATATATATATATATATATATACATAAATCTCTACTGCGAAAACGTTGTAAGTAAAAGAGAATGATGAATTTTACTATTAACGAACGTGAATAATAAAGAGACACTTGTATCATAATGTCTAATGTAATAGAATGCATTACGGATCGTGAAGATCCTTGCTGACGTACGCGAAGCAGAAGCAAGAGGAATAAAAGCCATAAGAGGGATGATGATGGTGGGAACGACGATTACGAAGAAAAATATACGACGGAGAAATTGAAAGGGCGATGAATGGCTTCTACTGGGAGACTCTATTTGTGAAATATAACTGACAAATTATTATAGGTAGCTAGCTTTGAAAGAATGACGCCGAATGAATTTTCTGTACTTTTGTGTAAATGTCTCGAGTAGGAAAGCGTGCGGGTTTCCGAAGGCACTAAAAGATTTTAAAAAAATGCTCTTTTTACTGCTGTAAACAAAATATATGCACCAAGAACGCTTTGTCCTATCCTATCCAATTTAATTTTACTTATCGTCTCGATTTAAATTCCTTAGTTTTCTCCTGGCTGCTATTTAGCGTTAGCTATAGTTTTACTCCATATTTGTCTTTCTCATCGTATGCGACTTGTTGTTTACGATTGCTTTTCAATTTGTCAGACGATAGAGCCGAAAGTTTCGCCCTTCATGTCGGTAACGCACACTCTTTCCTTCTGCTGTCAAATAATCGACGCTTTTTTTGAGTGAGAGAAAAGCTCTTGGCTGCTTTTTGAATTTGCGACGCTCGCGTCGAGCTCTGTGGTGAAACTGCGAATATCGATAACTCAAAGGCAATGTGACGCGCAATCGATAATCGATTTTAATTCGATGTCGGGTTGTTGATCAGGAAAGATTGAACGTATGCTTCCAAATGATTAATCTTTAATTTTTAATCTCTGCGCCCACTCCCCCTCCCTTCGTAATATTGGTCATCTGTTTGCTTGTGCGAGCGAACAATAAGTAAATATTATTATTAACAATGAAATTATGAATTTGCATAATAAAAATATCAATACCGAAATTAGCGCTGTGCCTCGTCTTGCTGCTTTTATTTACACTTTTTTTTTTTAATTGTGGATTAATTTGGTACGTTATTCAGTCTCTCTTAATTATCGATAGAAGTTTTTATTTTTAATAAACAAGTTTTTTACTCGTTTGCGTTTGACCTATTTAGCTCGTGTTGTAAATAGTTCTGTTTTTGATAAGCGATTAACGTAATTTATTATTTAAACATTGAGAAGCACGAATAGTAATGTAGAACTTCGAATTTGGAAAACCATAAACGGCAAGATTTGTACAAAAACTTTTTTCTTAGCGTGCAGTTGACTTTACATTCTACACGATTATCAATAATTTTGATGCCATTCTTGTAATGAATAATCTAAAACTGAAGAAAAATATCCAATCTGAATATTCTGAGGTTGAACTTGATACAGGTGAAACTTGTTAGGTGAGACGTCTCTTACAGTTTTGTATTAATACTGTATTAGTATTGTAATACTGTATTAGTATTAATATTGTTCAGAAAAAGAATCCTTTAAAAAATCATGTTCTGATGATTTTCGTTTAAATTTTATTCGCATTTCTTAACGGATCAATGCAACCATGAAAAACTAGTTCAAAATTGATTTATGATTAGTTGCGATATATTTAGGGTTCACATCCAGTAATTCCACCGAAAGGTAACTAAAAGTGGATAATTGTATATCCAAAAATTTAATCGAAATTAAAGTGAAAAAAATTTATAACGGTTACAAAATGGTTTTTTTTTTTCAGTTTACTTTAAGTTTTTCTATAATTGTCAACCTAAATTGCACCATCATTGTATTATCCGCACAATACCGCTAACTTACTACCTAACCTAACCATATTTTGGTGGTTGAATGTCAATTTATCACAATCCGTAAGGAATGTGATCGATCCCCAGTCCCCTTAATGAATATCATACTTCAATATGTCGTAATAAATAATAAAAAATTCACAGCAGATAGCCCCCTTCTCATTATGCCTATCGAGAAAGAAAAAATCGAAAGAAACAGGGAATTTTAAATCATCTTTCACAATTTCATACTTAATTCTTTAATAAACAATTAAATGATGAACAATAGGAAATAAAATGAAAAGTATCAATAATATATTTCAAATATTGAATTAAAACGAATGTAATATTAAATAAATAAGTGTGGATGATAATTTGAGCTTTTTAAATTAAAGATATAATGCTTGGCGCGAGATTCTCGGTTACGCAACTTTGTAAATGTCGCTCATGATCTTCGATCCAATAATCTATAATATAATAATACGTATGATTCGATAATAGAGAATATTAGCGACAATTTTTTAAATGAAAAATGATATAACTGTACATTCACCAAATTTCATATCAATAGAAAAAAAAAGTAACTGTAAAATCAATGCGTCTGGGCAATAAGTACTCTCGAGCGAATAACGTTGCGTTGCTGTTTTCAAGTATTTTTTTTAAAATCGAGGTCGCAGTACTGGCTCCATCTGTGTTGACAATTTAAATCATTCTGAGTATTACTCGTAACCTACAAGGACCGTGTCTGCAAGCAATTCCAATAGGATTTCGCATGCGGAAGAAAAATCTCGTGTATCGTGTCAAGTGTTGCTATTAATCCTGCCGTATCATACAGTCCTCTTTTTCCGCGAGATTGACTCTCCACGAAAAACATAAGAGTAACAAGGGGGTCATACACAGAATGCGACCTCTCGAGAGAGGCATGATAAGGAGCCGCAGTGCAAAACGTAAACTTGAAAAGCTTCACCTGTAAGCTGTAGTTGTCTCACTCAGTCTCACTTGAGTCAGAGTAAAAGTACGAACAAGGCATTTGATGCAAGACCGGGAGTTCCTTCAGGAACATCTTTCACAAGAACAGCTAGTTGATACTGGATACTACTGAATATTTCTGAAGAATCATATGGAACTGTTCAACGGTTAATTACGAATTGGACTTAAGACGGACGAACTTAAGATTGTACATAATTCGATGAAAAGGACTCAAGGAGACGTTTCAGCAACCTCGAGAACAATTTCGTCCAGCAGGAAGTTGCAAGTGCGAATTAGCTTCTAAAGGTACTGTTTAAGATTGAAAAATTTGAGGGTGATAAAAAGGTTTAAGAGTGACAACTCTCATTTGTTTTACATTGTACGTGTTCCTTGATTTTGGATATAAGTACTTAGTGTGCATTTGAAATAATTTATCAGTGAGGATTATATAGTTTGGATGCGTAAACAGAAAATATTTTACAATATCTCTAAAAGCAAGACGCATGATTATACATTTTTACATAAGTTGACTGCTGTGATCTTATTGTTTTTAAGTACTAGTAGTGCCAGAGTTGCTCTTGTTTACTATTGATAAGAAAATAGCAGCAGTGAAGAAGAATAAGAAAATTCAAAAGGAAAGGCGCTTTCAATAATTATGTTTCAGAAAAAGTCTGGAATTGGATTTTAATATTGTCTGATGCAAAAGTAGCCAGATAAAATGCAATATCATAAAAGCTTAATATGTAAAAACCTATTTATCACTGTTATAATTATGACACGTATTTTTTTTTTGCTATAACAAATATATATGATTCGAAAATACCTAATTAAATTACTGTTATAGGAGCTGCCTGTAGTACTATTTGAAGCAGAGCTAAGCGACAACACATGAAAACAATACATCCTATGCTGCAGTACAAGTATTGTATGCTGCAATTGCAACTGTAAATGACTAAATGATTTGAGAAATGTCAGCATCAATCCGCATGATGATTCTAAATTTTGCTGATGTTATAATGAGGGTGCCCCCCTTATTTATAATTGATGAATTACTTAGAATTGGCTTAGGCCTCCCTGTAGGAGAGACTGTGATATTGAATAATACGGAACATGGATTTATAGAAATGGATGCTTCGGATACTGTTGCTGGTTCCTATATTGTTGCCTCGACAGAACCATTTCTAATGCAATTATTCAATTTCAATGAATATTTCTACCAAACGTATTTAATGATGATCCTTAAGCTGTGTGCCTGTTGTATAGGTAAGTCCCATAATCATCCATTCATATGTAGACTTATTTATTTTGTATCTTACTCGTGTTTTGTTCATATCAATTTATTTTATATCACACGAGTTTTTTATTTGTTTTTTTTTTAGCGAAAATATTTTCTCTCAGTAAGGTACAATATAATAATAAAATTAGGTCCGTAGATCTATCTTTAACTATTTTTATTTGTGGCTTTTTCAGCCACTATCAGTTTCCTCAATACCGATTTATCTATTAATTTTGGAAAATTTCATTTCTTACGTAATCATCTAAACGTACGCATTGCTTATGATTATATCTAACTTAAGTTTTCCTCATACAATCACTCAAATGTGTGTATATAATTTACATTAACTTGTTATTTAAATTGTGTTTTATTCCTTTACTTTCTGCTATGCTATATACTTGAATAATGACTCATCATTTGTTACGAACACTATATACGTGTCGTCGATTTATCATATTCTCGGATAACACGAATATCAAAAGTATTGCTCTAAAACTACAAAAATATTACTTGAATCAAAAACATACATTCGGTCGATTACTTACAGCAGTATTTGCATTCTTTAAAGGAGCTGTATTAATTCCGTGGGTCATTGCTTTGTTAATCAAGGGCATGCGCAGCATCGAGCGTACAATCGCAATCTAAATTTTCCATATCATTAATAACACGATACTCCAACTTCTCTTCGTCATTAAGCTTATTACTTGCTTGAAACGTTTTAGCAAAAACATTAATGACACATGATAACTTAATGATATATTCGTATATACGTTTCAGGTTGTTCTGCAGCGCTATGTGCTTTTACGCTATGGACGAAACACCTTATCATCGTTTACTTGTACCTGATATCCGTAGGAGTGATATTCATTTCGTATTGGTCGAACGTCAGCACAATGAAAGCTATAATTTTATACGTAAGCTCCCACGAAACGGCTACCAGCATACTCGATGACATACTGGGCTTGAATTTTACGCAAGTCATGAGCTACGGTCCTGGACTTCTGGTAGTTCAGAATTATATACTACAATGTATATTAGCCAGTATATTCTGTTACATACATCTGGCTCCAAGATATGCCATAATTCAGAAACTTCTGGTTGTCAGCTTTATGGCGCCATCAATCCTTGGAATTCATCCGCTACCGGTAATCATAGCTTTTATACATTTTTAATACAGCAATTCGATTTTCGTGCTTTGCCATTATCACCTTTATATAATTTATTGTCTATATTAAATGAAGTAATGGACCTGTGATTATTTTTTTTCAGACTTCCGTTCTGTATCACGCACCGGTGTTCGCCACGCTGCTTCCACTAGCCGTATCAAAGTTTGTCATCTGGTACAACGGCGTCACCATGTTAAAGACAATCTACCTAGGTTATCAGCATGCACGTAGCTTTATAAGTAACTACGGTCTTTCAGCACTCGCTGAAACCGAGTGGAGCCGGCTTAACGTTCCATCCGTGTTCCGTATGTTTTGGATGTTTCGCGTAGCTGAACAAATAATTCAGATATTAGGGACTCACTATGGCGAAGAGACGTTCACTTATTACGAGATGATTAGGACCCTTTTGGTCAATGGATGTGAGACGCTGATCGCGGTCCTTGGTATGACGAGCATAGTCTCACTTATCTGTCACTACATAGGCTGCTTCTTTCAATGGGTGTTACTTACCGAAGATGGTGAGAAAAGTATTGGGACTGTGTCTGCCATATTGTTTTATATCCTCGCTCTTCAGACAGGTTTAACAGGTCTCGACAGAGAGAAGCGTCTAGTTCGGCTCTGTCGTAATTTTTGCCTCCTCTGTACGGCGGTGCTGCATTTCGTTCATAACATCGTCAATCCACTTCTGATGTCGCTGAGCGCATCCCACAATCCCGCTCTTCACAGGCATATTCGCGCTCTCTCAGTTTGCGCCTTCCTCATTATATTTCCGGTGTCTCTTCTTGTCTTTCTCTGGTCCCAATCGACCGTAAGCACTTGGTTGCTCGCTGTGTCTGTATTCAGTATCGAAGTCATAGTCAAGGTACTAGTTTCATTGGCAATCTATTCACTGTTTCTATTTGACGCGTATCGCAGTGCATTTTGGGAACAGCTTGATGACTACGTCTACTACATAAGATCGTTTGGTAACACGGTAGATTTTGCCTTTGGTATCTTCCTATTTTTCAATGGATTCTGGATATTGGTCTTCGAATCTGGTGGTGCTATTCGCGCCATTATGATGTGCATCCACGCATATTTCAATATCTGGTGTGAAGCCAAGGCTGGCTGGAGCGTTTTTATGAAACGCAGAACAGCTGTAAATAAGATAAATTCCCTGCCGGAAGCAAAAGTCGATCAGCTTCGAAGTCTCGATGATGTTTGCGCTATCTGCTATCAGGAGATGCAAAACGCTAAGATAACTAGATGTAATCACTACTTCCATAGTGTGTGCTTGCGCAAGTGGCTCTACGTTCAGGACCGTTGCCCTCTTTGCCATGACATTTTGTATAAAGTCGAAAATTCCAACACAAATAAAAGCAACGCTGCTTCCGGTACCGAGGAGGGGAGTAACAACGAGGAGAATCCCTTGCTTCCTGGACAGAACGATGATGCGCGACAGAATCATGATGATCAACCGAATCGCTTAGACTCGCCTAATTACAGGCAATATGTCGAACAGCTTAACGATGATAGGTGAAATCGAGCGTAGCTACATTGTGATTTAATGATATATAAATAAATTGTTACGTATATGAATTTTAATTATTAAGGGATTGATCTCCGGATTCTCGTTTAAATTCGTTGCTTCATCTGATCGCTCAAAAAGGTTTAGCGATTTAGTTTACTGTGCGTTATCCCAAAATCATTGATTCCTGACGAATTTGAAAAAAAAATCTGTCGCAACCATTCAGAATATAACGCTTATGAGAGCGCACACTTCTGTGCGTTTAGTTGAGATTTAAGTAGATATTTTTGAACTCCACTATATGCGGCTTTTGTTATATTTCTTTTTTTAATCTTTGAATGCCATTGCTCATTCTGTGAATGAACTCTCTTAATGTTCTTTAATGAGTTAACAGAGTTACGCTTATCTCTGCCGTGGAATCCGAACGAACTATCAATGCACTCGATCAATTTTATTGGTTAAGCATGTCTGAGATTAATATTTAAAAATTGTTTCATATTTTTGTGCACCATCTTTTATGTATCCATCTATATTCTGCTTGCGAAATTCGCTGGACGCATAGAAGTATATTAAAATTGTACATACAAATATCTTCAATACTACGGCAATGTATACTACGTTTTACGTAATGCCAGATTTCCCAAAAGCTTTTTTTACGCTTCCATAATCTTTGCAAAGAAGGTACTTAAGGTATCTTCCATAACAAGTAACACAATGAATTATTTACATGTAATATTACGAGAATAATGGGAATGTTCTTCTTATGAATGCACGTATTGCTTGTGGAACTATTGAAAGTGTTACAGATTGGAAAAATGGATTTATTTGAACATCTGATCACTTGCCATATCAAATTGTTTGAATTGATTTCCATTTTTATACGAGTCAAAAGCTTTTTTTTTATCTGTTTGATTTTCTCCATTGCTACGTATATCTATTCCATAGAACGGTACTTAATGATTTACTACAATTATATCCGATAAGGACGTTACTTAAATTACATAAAGAATGCCGTTAAAGAATTATTTTTGTCATATATCGGCGATACCATTCCAACGGACGAAATGCGTAATTAAAAAGTGCAAATATTTTTCATCTTCTAAAAACTTGATAAAGAAGAATTATTTCTGCAAATACATTGATTACAATCATTTTCTAAACAACTATTGTAACCGTCTATAATAGCACTTAATGGACTATTAATCCCAGACTAATTAAGGGTGTATATAAAATAGGATATGTAAAAGTTGTCGAAAAATGTAAAAATTGAGAGGCTGTACATTTTTATTGTAAACATTGAATTCCGTTTTCGCCCAAAGAGAATAACGTGAGTTTTAATTGAAATTAATTCTCTTATCAGCTAAACGTATGGCACAAGACTATCACTTTGATGCTTAAGGTAGTCCTTTCGAATTTACCTTTGTGAACTTTGAAAGTTCAATTTCTATTATATTAAAGTTGAAACCCTTTTAATTGCGATTACGAAGTCTCAAGATTCGTTACCGACTAAATTGTCGAGAAAATTAATATCAAAAAAGAGGTCTTATACATGGGCCGTTATGGAAAACTAACCAAATTCACACTTCGGGACAAAAATTAACGTGTATAAACTGAACTTTTGCACTATATAAAATGTGCTACGGATTTCTGAAATATTCGCGATTCAGTAAAAAAAAAAAAATAAAAAAAGTTATTACCATCTAGTTGTTACGAAAAATCGGCTCTAGCGAAAAATAGTGAAAATATGGCAACGCCGCGCAATACACACGGTTATAAATCGTCAGCTATGCTTTGCGATTGTTGTTGAAAATCCATAAAAGTGGCGTTACGAAATCTCTACAGCTTCTCTAATACACTTTCAAGCCAGAGTCAAACTGGCATTTGTAAATTATTACTGTCAATACAATGTTATTTTATCGTCTACAAAGACATATTTATTCGCAATTTCCTTAATTGAATATTAAAAAATAACGATTTACAAATATTTTTTATCAGTTCGTTATTTGACTAGTACACATCGCAAGGACTACCTTAAATCAGTAGAAAAAAAAATGAATGAAAATTTGTTTGTTATCAGAAACAGTAGTATACGAAAGATCAATCTATTTTCCACTTTGCATAGATCACTTTGAAATTATGTATATATCGATTATAGACGGCAGAAAAATCAATTTCGTACAATCTACGACATATTTTGGAAACTATATTAAAGTATTAAAATTTGTCCGGATAGATACCGTGATCTTGAAATCAAAATGAATGCTTCAATAAAATGATCTACTGTAAAAATCACCGTATCTATCCAATGTAAGACGCTGTCTGAATGAGTATGAAAAAAAAAATATAACGCATCGCAAAATTTAATTTTAAATAATGCACTAACCGAAAGAACATTTGATCCGGATATAAATAACGCCTGGGTTCCGAATAAGGTAGTGATATAACTCTACGGATAATTTATGATCTTGAGCTAATTAAAAAGACGTAATAAAGCTCAAAAATGGAGAATTCAAGGAAAATATTAAAGAAATACGTGCAACACAAATTTCAAAAAAAGCGTCGTTTCAGGTGGGTCTTTAAACTTGAATATCGATGAAAAGATGACAAATGTTGACATGTATATCTTAATTATTTTCTAAAGCGCATATGTAATCACGAGAAGGCTGAGTCTGGTACGCCTCTCTGATAGACTTACTGTAAGCTATTGCTCGAAATATTCCGTAAGAAAATGTTTCAATGACGATATCATATTTTACTAATAGAAGAATGAAACAACAAAAATACCTAATAAAAGTTATATTTTCTAAGAGATCCGAATCTACAAATATTCCATCCAGTAACAATACATATGACCTTATTGAAGTTTCCGAATGAGAACGGACTGAATTCTTTGTATATTTTTCACAGCGCAATATTGGTGTCGTCTCTTGACTCAATGACTCTACTCATGTCCAGGCGTACGTGCGCTGTGGTTTTAGTGCAATTGCATAAATTTAACGGCAAGTAGGACGTGACGTAATCAATCCTGAAAATTAGTGGGATACCTTTGACATCTTCAATGTATTAATCGCTTCGTCAATTATAATCAAACGTCGATCGGATAGTCTCGAGCAAAAGCAGAACGCTGTTTTCACGTTCCACCGCGGCGTTAACTTTCGTGAAATATTAAAATTCTTCAGTCAGGATCGCGCACTTTCTCTGTAAGACGATATAGGCGATTCCACTCAAAGATAGCCCGCTTTTCCCACGGTATAGGTATCCGCTATTTTGTATTTTATGCTTTATACCCGTTCGCGCACTGCTTTTATATGCGTCATGCGGCATTCGACATTTCCACATTTCCACCTGTTGTCTTTTTTTTTTATTTCAATCCGTTTATAGTCACATCTACGTTTATTTTTTGGATCAGCCTACGAAACTTTATGATCGCTTTGCTGCGCACGCGGCATTCTCTTCTCTTTATGATGGTCTCTCGCTTTCTTGTGTTACGTTCTCTCTTATCCTCTCTCACGTTGTTTCTCTCTCTCTCTCTCTCTCTCTCTCTCTCTCTCGCACTTCCACTTCTCTCACATCTCGCTCACGATGTTTCGTTCGATCTCGGAAAGTCTGATCCCAGTTGAGTGCGGTTTGCTGTATAGCGTGGACGTCCGACTGAGAAGCGAGCGTCACTACTTCCATATACTATTTTACAAAAGAAACTTGTGTTTTGCTCGAGGTTGTTGAAATTCTAAAAAAAAAAGGTTAGTAAACATAATAAAATATTTGTATATTTTATTCGTATTTAGCGCATTGTATTACTTAGATTTTGCGTATAAATTTTAAGAAAGGGATTATCTGGTGGCGTGTAACGGTAATCTCTTTTACGAGTTTATGGGTAACATGTTAATCACTCTTTACGTTTATTGCAAGCGCCGTAAGAGGGAGTAATGTATAAGAAATTCATTGATTAAACAAAAATTCGAACATGGCGCTGCCTTGATTTACGCGCATCCAAAAACTTTCCTCGCTCACTTGAATATACGCGTGAGCTGAATGAATAGCGTTGATTCACGAGCGGCTATGGCGATGGGTCTTCATTCGAAAACGTAAATTATGACTGGTAACCACGCGAGTCTGACAAGCCATTAAGTATGAATTACCGGCATCCACGATGCGAAAGTTCTAAGACACTTATGAGTTATTTGAAATGGATCGATCGAGAATCTATTTTCAGATACGAAATATAACCATTCCTTAATAAAGTGCCAATGGTTACATTTTATATTTAACATATACATGATTCTTTTTGAACAACCATAACTGACGCAAACGATAAGCGTCTTATAACATCTGGCGTTATTATCAAAATGACTGACGTATAAAAATCATTACAGAGTATCGATTGAATTTCTCGCTTATAGGTATCTGGATTTAACTGGTATTATCTATTCGCTGGCTTGTTACAAAGATAAGGATCTTTAACGTTACGTTAGGTTACCTATCGAGCGTCCTTTTTTAGCACGTTAATCTTTCTCGTGTCGGACGAGGTTAACTGGATAATAAAAAGGAGTCCCTTCTTCTGGGCAACTCGGTGAAAAGATCGTCTAGCAGCTGGCAAAACAAGGTGTAGGTTAATTTCGAAATACAACTGCGTCGCAACACGCGGCGTTTCCTTCCGTGTTTCTTGCGGTTATTAATAAAACACTCGTTTGAACGTCGCACGGTAGTTTTCTTTCAGGGTGTTCGGGCTCATGGTAATCAGTGGCTGGGTCTCTGCCAGGATAATTAGAAACTGGAATATAAAAGGGTTGACGTTTATTCAGCCATCTTTTCACGTGGCCATAGTTATACCTAGACGTAGCTAGATTGTCACGGCCGAAAAAGATATTTATGTTCGAGAGTTCGTAGACCGTAGTGACGGAAAAAAAGAAGGAGAAACAAGAAGTTCGGAGGAAAACGGAAATTTAACAAAGCGTATAGTAATTTCGAGAGCGAGGGCTTTTTTTCTGCTAATAATAAATTCGAATTATTGCCTGGTGCGTTATTACGCGGAGACAATTAGTTTTTGTTGCTGTTTTTCATTATTTTTCTTTGTGCTTCGATAAAAGTCGAAGGGATCCAATGAAGCGTGATCATTGGTTGAATGTAATAAATAATATAGAAAATTGAATAATGTGATTGCTCTGTGTTTTCTATACGTGATTTCCGTTTGTCATTGTGTCGTCACGTGCTGCACGTATTGCGCCTGCACATGTGCATATGATTCCGGGTAACATCGACTCGTGCGAATAGCTTCCGCAAAGGAGCTTTGCACTCTGCAACATGCAAAAAAAGGGTTGAGCAAATCTCGGCACTAAGTCCGTGAACGTTGTATCTGTAGTATGGAGGCACGTAGTTGTGAGTGGGACTTCCGAGATCTGAGTATTCTGTAAACTTGAAAATGTTTAAATCGTAGTTATTTTACGTAACAAAGGGTGCATTGTCACGTGAATCTGTTTGACTAAATTGTTAAGTCCAAAAGGATTTCTAAATATAGAAAAGTATATTTTTATTTCATTTTTAAAAATTGACCAGAGCAGCAATGACGTGTGAGATTATGAGTATACGAAAAACGCGCTGATTCAAGTTAGTTGGTCCCTTGGATTTCTATAATAGTACCAAGCGAAATTGGTACATTAATTTTTAATGACTCCGTACGATAAAAAAACAAGAAGTTTTTCAATTAATAAATTACAGCAAAAAACGTGGGGATCGATTATACAGGGTGAAAGATCAAGTAATCATTTTGTCTGCTGATTTAGATAGTTTATTAAGAAACTTCGTTATTATCCTCTTGCGGATATTAACACGGTTCTATAAGTACAGGCGTACCCAGTTTTCTCACGGTTGGCGAATAACTTTTTGTTTCGCTGTTAACGGTTCTCATACACGAAAGCAAATTTTACCCTCGGCGAGACAAGGTTGCCTTTACTTTCAAACAAAAGCCTTTTAGCATAGATCGGAAATGAAACGTAACTTCCGCTATTGCTGCGATTACCTAAGATTAACAGCAGGGGACCCTTCATGTTCCTAATAACAAATATCAAGTAGAGAAATAACCCTGGTAATGAGAAACAATGGAGCCACAGTGACTTCTCACTTGAGTCATGCAATATATAATTCAGTACGCTTAGTTACGTAACTAGTGCGTAGTTGGTTAAGCGTTAAGTCTGCTGGAGTAAGATTCGCGATGGAATTGCTACGTATGAAATTCCGTCCTATACCGACTCCAATGGAGATCAGATCGTCCTTGAGTCGCGTGCGGGACGCGGCGTCGTGTTTCCTGACTTTCTTGCTTGTCGAAATTCAGCTGGAAACTTTCAAGTTCCGGGAGAAAGGTACTAGCGAGTTCCTCGACACTTGAGAACGGATATTGAATCATAATTTTAATAATAAAAAAGCATCCGCATCTTAAATGTTTTCAAATCCAGCCATAGATTTTTTTTTAAGATTGAATAATGAATGCGATAAAATTCAGCAGAGACAAAAATGCGAGAAAGTCTCAATAAAATAACATTGAAATTTCAATCTCTTGACAGTTGACGAACATTCGCAACTGTCAGTGTCGTCACGAGAACCAGTTGTCGTCCAATGCGAACTAACTGGTATGTTAAATGATCGTCTCTCGTTGGCCCGTGACGCAAATAAAGCGTAAAACGAAGAGACAGTAAAATGACACTTTCATTTGTAACGCATTGCGTCTCAATAGCTTTCATTTACATCTGTTCGCATTTCCATGTCCTCCTTTATTCTTTTCTAGTTCTCTCTCGAAAAGTACTTACCTAGCCTCTATCCTTAATTGCAAGATAAAGCAGTATGCACAGGTGGAGTTTATTCCCACCGAATAGTCACGATTCTAAAAGCATTAACGTGCGCAAATGCACGAAGATAATATCCTAGGAAAGAGACTTTCCATTTGATCTTAGATAACACGTAGAAGAAAACGAAGCTAAAAAAATTACGCTATAAGGCGCCTATGTTGACAATCCAGTCTATACCAATAGAACTTACAAGAGCAGAAGGTTTTCTTTCATTAAGAATATTTCTTTTCATCTAAACAGTGTTATGGCAAAGTACACACTAGTTCAGAAAGTCTATTTCAGATTTACTCGGCTTTATGAACACCGATAAAGATTTATTTAGCTAGTCTGGCACGGTCAATGCCTGAGTCTGGACAAGGTCTCGGCGTCAATGCAGCCAGCAATTCTGAACAAAGTTCACCGCCTCCGTCGTGTATTCTACAAACATATACAGTAGTGCGCAATTGAAGTGGAACACTTGAATTTGTGTGTATCTCTGCGAAACTATGACCGATTTCAAAAAACCAAAGACATATTTTTTAGGCAATTTCCTTCCCGTTCGAATGGTAGAGGTTTTATCCCGTCTGATTTTTGTGAGATACTCGGGGGCCAACTGCTCCACCACGCGCGCCAAGGTGTTGGCCCCCGAGTACCTCGCAAAAATTAGACATTTTTTCAAATGAAAAATTTAACCCCTTATAGAATTCATTTTGCAATGTTTAATAGCGCATTTTAATCGTTGAAATCTCGGCTACAACATGGGATAAATGTGAAATTTATAT
>JARPRG010000484.1:453488-474545 GCA_031001745.1 Hartigia nigra | reverse complement strand
CTACTTCTGCACTATGCGCAACGTTATTTCGTCGAATGTCTCTAGTATCTGGTCTTTTGTCGTGAATGCTCAAGTGTAGGAAAGGAGGGCCTCTATCTATAGCTGTTATAGAACTCTAGGGAAAAACAGTGCCACGGGCTCTGGATTGCAAAGTAGTCAGAATATACGTCCGATAAGCGAAAGACACGGATTCAAATGTCATCCCAAGTTTTTTCGCGACCCCTAACATTGATTTCAGAAATGGGATTTCCAGCTCCCCCTTTCTGCTGGGTCCGAGTCCTGATTCAGTTTCCATATTTTTCTGCGGATTCTACACTATTGCTAATATAATTGAAAGAATTGTTTGTATTCTTGTAGCCTTTCGAAATACACAATATCATATCTTTGTATGGGAAGCATAATGCCATGTTGAATGACTTGAAGTTACGGTTTCAAGTATGTACATTAATAATTTCCACTTTGCAAGTCCATTATTGGTATCATAATGGCAGTAGTATTTTATTATTCATGCACTTTTACTAGTACGTTATTGGCACACTTTGCTTCGTGTCATATAATTAATACTGCTTTTACTTTAGAATTCCTTAGTCCCTGACCTATATTCTTATTTTCGTGAACCATGGGCAACTGCGCTATTTATTGATAGATTTGAATGGTTTCAAGTTACAAATAGAGCTACTTTATTATCGCTTACGGTGAGTAGTGTAATGTTTTAGTCAAATATTTTTCGTGTGATGTAGTATATCGATTAAACAACGTTAACTCGATTCACGTCGGTTAATTTAATAAGTATGAATTTTGGCATAGGGATAAATATTTATGTACGTTTAATTTGCATATGATTTTTTTATCAAATGGTAGGGAGTTTATGGTAATTCACTTATCGATGATTGCCTGCGTGTTTTGATAAAATCAAAGTGGGAGGCTGTGAGTGAAATTTATTAAATTTTCATCCCACTCCTAGAATCAATATTTAAAGCTCTTATTTCTGTTTGTCAATTATTATTTTATCCGCAGATATCGAATGAGGATCGCGAAGCGATAAAGGCAAAATATGCGGGTTCCGCTTATCAAGAAGAACTTGAAAGTAATTTGATTGACTTTTTGCAATTTTATGAAAATCAACTTCCCATGTACTGCAACCCTCGAAAATTGCGACACCTGTTAAGTGACATAGAAGACAGTCCGTTATTTCATCATCAATGAATGACTATCACGCAATAACAAACCTCTTTATTTCATTTATAATTTTCACTTGGAATCAAAATAAATCGCATTTTTTAATTAAAACAAAAATTTTATTTTCTAAACACTCAACATTGCCTCAGTCATTTAACACGTAAAATCCATTTTATTTTTATCAATAAAGCACGTAATCAATACTGAAATCTGTCTCTGATAATACATTACAAATTTACTTTGCATACCATTACTTGGTATGCAGTCCAATCCGTATGTCAAGTTCACATTCCATAAGATTGTTCCAGCGTCAACCTTAACACAGTGTAGCAACACGATACAGCCCACGCGTTAACTGAAGGCCGCGAAAAGCATACATTACGTTTCAAGGTCATGAAAAGCAAGGCGTAATAGGAACTGGATCATAAAAAAGTCAAGTTTCGTAACAGTATCACCCACCAAGAGAATTGCCATTCAAAATATTCATTCACTGTGGCGTGAATAATTTCTAGTTCCTTTTCTACATTAATACCCTGTATAAACGAAGTGCATCCATCTTCATTATGTAATTGCGATTACAATCTCAAAGTGCAAGTGCAGCGAACAGGTGCCCTTGCGAATTCCTTATTTACTTGACTTTAACTCTCTTTCACGATTACGTCAGTGTGCTGCAATAGCTTTGAAGGTGATTTTGAATCTGTTCCAAAATCTACGATGAGCACACCGTATGTTCGGGTCAATGTCGATCTAATTTTACACGTAAGCCGTCGTCCAGATCACGGGAATGTTTGACAATAATTGACCGTGTGTTTTACAAGCAGGCTGTTAGTAGCACCGACGTGACTCTAGACGCTGCAGCAAAATATTTTTGAAATCGAAGAAAAAAAGTGACAAGGTACATTGATAATATGATACACGCCGTCCGTAAGGTATATCGTCGACAGAGGAAATAAAATATTTGATTTTTCAATGTTTATTCGGTGATTCAATATTCTTATCCTAGTTATACGTATTCACGTTTCCGGGCGATATCGGTGATACGCGGATACACACGTTTCGTTTGGTTCTGGCAATTTAATATGCTGTCATGTATTTTATTAGTGATTAGCATATTTGTTCGGAGCTAATTAAGGTAACCGCTGGTATTTTAGTGTAGGAGTCGTAATTTATACTTGTCTATAGACTGATGCAAACATTGATTGTTATTGTGAAATCTGATTCAGTGTTATATAAAACTGGAATATTTATATATAATTATACGATCCCTATTTGACTTTTAGGCAATGCTGAAGTCGGTGTCTCCACAGCTCTCGCCAAAGGGCGAGCAGAGGATTATCCGTTTAACGGTGGATCAGGAAGCTGTACTCCAGGAGCAGTTCAATAGATCACCACGTGCTCCCCACACAGCTGATGTTGTTCTTCTCGCGGCGGAGACTGGATTGTCCGAAGAAGACGTCCAGGTTGGTAATTTTTTAAAATGATTATTATTAAGTATTCACGTTTGACAGTTAATGAAATATTATTTCAATTTCTCATTTTCAAGAATTAACTTCTCACTCTTAATGTGTTTCTTTCAGGGTTGGTACGCCGTTAGATTGGCGCAATGGAGAAAGGAACAAGGGCTTGGTGGAAATTTGGGATTCAATAATTAATCGAGAATTAATATAAGCGTGACGGCATTTCGATTTCATACGTAAAATTAATTGTATTTTTATTCCTGGAAATTGATTGCCAAGGAAAACAGAAGATTGATACTGAAATTCAAGAGGAGCTTTGTTCTGTGCCTTTCACTGTTCCCATTTCAGAGGGGGTGCCTTGAGTCACGATGAAAATGGAAGCGAAATAACAGAGATCAAATACATATTTACCTGTATAATATAATATCATTATTGAAATTTCATTATTTTATGTAGATATATTCATACTAGCCTGTTATATATTTGCCTATATCACCATTATTCGCGACAAATTCGGTTGTTTAGAAAGTCAGTATCAGAATTAATCTATTGTAACTATATCGCCGACATCGAAATACTATTGAATATTAATTTAGTTGTAGATTAGCGTCATCTAGTGTATATGTACCTTATTGCTTAAGTTTACATAGTCAATTTACATATGTCAATTACGTATTGTACGTATTAAACAAACAAAAAATATAATACGATCTTCTCAATCTTATTTTACGCTTATTTTATAATTATAAAAAGAAAATCGCAAAATCTTATATTGATACATAAGATGTACAGTAAATTTTTTAGTTTTTTATTGTTAATATAACTCCCGATTATTCATTTATCAAAATTATATCGCCAGGAGATGTGTATATGCTAATTTTTATAATTGCCTAACGGTTAGGATTCATAATTTCTGGAGCCAGTACATTTTCTTGTGTTTATTGAAAAAAAAACTTATAGACTATATTGTTTGTTTGTTACCGCTAAAAAAATTGATTACTATTCGCAAACTTGCAGTTGTTTTACGAACATCTCCATCAAATCGCGCCTTTCATTGCGTATTTTTATGAAAAATATTTTCTCAGCACTTTATTCATTTCTTTGTTACCGACTCTTACGAAATGTCTACAGTTATTCACTAGCGCGCTCTATGTTCGATTTATGGAGGAATAGTGGATTACGTAAACATATTGATTATCTCTTTAACACCTGCAGGTAAAAAGAATACAAGACTTAGAGTACTTTTAAATAAAAACAAATCATTAGGAGTACCCAAGCATCTACAGGGATAACATTTTTGCACATGGAACAATAATTTGAAATACTAGTAGGCTGGAAAAGTAAGATTAGGACAATTTGGATATAACAAAAGGAACACCTGAACATAAGAAGCGATAATCAAAAGCATTTGGATATAAAATTGTGAAAAAAAGAAAGATGGACATCGAAACCGGCGATTAGAGACATCAAGAACGTTGGACTAAGATACTTGGACGTTCATAATATTTATGACAACAACCAAAAATCATTAAGTTATGCGAATTACACAAACTCATATAGTAGAAAAATTCGGAGTGTCGTCAGACAGAATGACAGTTGTCAGTTTGACAGAAAACAATTACTGACAGCGAGCGAGCGAGCGGACCAAAGAGATTCGAAGTATCGCCGAACAGAATGTAGGAAATTCAATCTCCAGTAAAAAATTGAAAGAGAGATGTTACACTATGATATTTCTATTTGACGTTTAAAGAAAATAAAGATAATGGTCAAAGATGAGTTTTTTTTAATAACAATCTACTTATTGCCTTGTAGAATAACCAGTGACAAATATAGAGATATTTTATTTCGATAGTCTTGTTCGTGAATGTCTAACATTTTGATGGATTTGTTTGGATCCGATTAACTCTCTTTTTTTTTTAATTCAATCGTATTTAAATGCTGGGATTTGCTTAATATTATCCTCACTGCGCTCCAAAATAACCTACAAGTGCAAGATAAAAGAAAATAATTTCAGATTCTTCTGATGAGAAAGACAGAGATGAAATTAACCCTGACAACGATTCTAAGTGTCCTTCCTGTAGTAATCTTTATACAGAAGACCAAATAGGCGAGAAGTAAAGAAGTAGATTAGGCTTACTAAATATTTCTTGTGGTGCTTTGAGGAATGTGTCAATGACCTTGCACATAACATATTTATTTACAGTTATTATTTACAACAAGTCATTTACCACGCTGGTCCCCATTTACAACATGTCAATATAGTAAAGAAGCTAATTGTATTTGTCGTTATATAATATAATAAAAAAATGGTTGACGATTATATGTCGTACATTCTTATCGTGAAAACTCAAAAATACCGTTCTCAATATGTTAATAACAAAGAAGGTACGATATTTGGCTACTTTACCTTACTAAGGTTGGATATAACCAGAGATGTTTTCATAAATAAGGTTGGTAGCACAGAGGGTGGGGTGTTAAATTCCTCACTTCAATCATCCAAACCACGGAGGGGTTCGTATTTCGCTCCGAAAGAAATAAGGTAAATATACCTAACCGTGAGAGAATACACTTTTTCTTTTAGTCAAACTGCCAAAATACATAATAAATCTACGTAGCACATAAATTCAAATAATAAGATTACTCAAGAAGATTTAAAGTGTAAGATTATTTAAGGCTGAGCTTTTGACTAAATATCGGGCCGAAGCTCACAGCCAGAACTGGGTTTATGTTTTGAATTAAGATTGGGCCAGTGCACAGTGCCAGTCTTTGGCCGACGTACTAAACCAGTATTAGGTCAATGCATGTAGTCGGTACTGTCACAACGTCATTCACCAACGGTTGATCCTATGTTATCATTCCGACGTTCAAGCATTACATTACCAATCCTGGCGATCAACGATGTCGCAATCTTGATAAATCGGCCTCGTCTTGGTCGAATACGGGCTCTATTGCGAATTTCTACAGAGGAAATATTCCTTCTGTTCTAGAACCGTCATGCCTACAAATTTTCAATGACAAACTCGAACGGTACAGTGAGTTTCATCGATGCCTTGGAGTGGGGATGATGGTCGATGAGTACTTGGCTATAGTTCTCACTCCAGGGTATCTTCTGACGTTCAGTATACATTAAAAGGAATTTAAATGGTGATTTCAATTTTTTATCTTAAACACAGTTGTCTCCCAGACAGCACAGACTGTCCAACAGTGGAGGTCGAGTCGTTTAATATAACTTAAATTGTTGTTCAGGCATCTTAAAACGCACCTCAAATGTGTTGCCTCGATTGTCACAATTAATTGCATTTTTGATCGATTATCATAATTTAGTACTTTGCGAGAGTTTAAAAATAATTCCCATTAAATTCAATGTACTGGATATTAAGTTCCAGATACAGAAGAAATGGCATATTGTCAATTCACGTGACGAAGTTCACGTAAAGTTTTACCGTTCTTGAAAACAAACAAAAATGCTGAGGACCCAGACAGATATTAATACTACGTTTAACATTCCAGGTCCTTATATAAATAATTAGTGTGAAATACGAATTAATCTGTTTTGAGGCTCGTAAATAAGTTAAGCGAGATATTTCCGACGAGGCGCAAGCTTCCTCCTTCATTAAAATCCTCCCATCTTAATTAAGCATAAGGAGATACCTCGAAGTCACAACTGAAACGTGAGCCTACTAAGTCAAAAGAAAATTCAAAAATAAATACAGTTGTACGTAAAAAAATAGTATCTTGTAAATAAAGCCTTATATAGTAAATCTTATTACATTGAATCTACTACTAACTTAACCCTTTTTCGCATGATTTATCTATTTAAAAGAAATACGATAGACAATAAAAAATAAATAAAAATGTGCGAGTAAAAACAAGTTTAATCAAATTTGTGTACCATCATGCGGTAAGGCATTAATTATATTCCTAGCACAATAATCAAATTTAACGATAATAATTTTTTTTTAAATGTATTTACTAACAGTTTCATAAGAAGTACTAAATAAGTATGTATTGCATGCTTAGATATTAAAAATAGAATTTTGCATAGATGTATTCGCTTATATCAAGGTCAAGGTCAAGATCAGTTAAAGAAAATAATTTCATTATGATTAAAACAGGGAAACAATTGTGTGAATTATACAAACTCATTGTGTAAAAGCGTGAATATTCTTATAAAAATTCTTTATTCAATAGTCCTTCTAATCGTTTATTAATTCATATTTTTAATATATATCCGTATAAATAGCGTACAAGTTCAACCCACTAGAATAATAGGATATTTCTCAAAAAGAAGATGAAAGAGATGAATAATATTTGGACATCTTAACGGAAGAGAATTCTCAATAACAATTTATTGCACTTGCTTACAACGTCTTCTTCAGACATCCAAATGTCCTAATTATAATAATCTACGTCATGAATCTACCGCACGAAGTCGACTATTAGTCGTAAACTTATTAGGTAAGCAAGTATGACGTCATGAATGTTCGTAAAGACAAAAGGTATTTCGAAGTGAAATAATAAATATTCTTATTGCTCGAGGTACAAAGCTTTCCAGTCTATGCAGTAGAATTAAGAGTCACCCGGTAGGACCGGCCGTAAAATCCATCTTTTCCGTACCGGAATATCTCTTTGGTGAAGTCGTGAGATCAGTTCCATTTCAAGGGGCCATTCTCTTATGGCTTACGTTATAAAAGAGTCCCCTGAGTACGATGCTAATGTCACGACCCAACCATAACTCGAATAAATGTCACCACGGCAGGTGGCCAGGTACACGCTACTTTGATACATAATGTTCAGTAATATGTATGTTAAGGGTAATACTTATTTGCAAGTCATGAACGAAAATGGATGAATCACAGTTATTAAAAATTCGAAGGAGTATTGACTCTGCATTCGGCCGTTGAGTATCTTCATGTTCTCGGTGGGTCCTTCTTCCAACTCGCAGGCGTTGGCAATTTCGGTGGTTGATTTATCGTCATTCTACTCTTACAGCACTTCCGGCAGGTAAGCCGCCAGAACGCCAGTCTGAAATCGGCCGAGTAGAAGGCGTAGATGAACGGATTTATCGCCGAATTGATCCAACCTGATCGTAAAATTAAAAATATAAAAATTCTCTTTAATCCTTGCTATTACTCAGCGCGTGCACTAGCTGCCCGAGGAGCATAACGAAAAACTCAAGATATGATTTTAGGATTATCAATATATAAGAATTAAAAGAAATGGAAGAACAAATGTTGATGATAATATACGTGACTGAAGCAAGACATGATCTAGTGAGAGAATTAGCTAAAAAGAAGTTATAAGTTTTACGTACCTAACCAGGTTAGGGCGGGCATCAAAGCATCCGGTGGTGCCATTGGCACAAATGGCGTCGCTAAATATAATATGAAAAATGGCAACCAGCACGCCACGAAACCACCAACAACCACAGCCAGAGTCCCAGCAGTTTTAGTCTCACGTGCTACCCGGTTAATACAACTCTGCTGTTGTGTACGTAGCCCAATCTTCTTGCACGTATTCGAGACTTCTGGTTCGTTTGATGGTCGATCGCAGGATGTGCTACTTCTTTCCATTACGGCAGTGTTTCCTGAGCGCTTTGTTCTGATACTTTTAGTGCGATCTCCCTAAGCATACACCATATATACTTATATATAATCCAGGAATATTGCCAGGCGAACAGTTCTGACTTAACTAAACATGAGCTGCAGTCAATCATACAAAAATTAAAGCTCAGCAAATTCTTACCAATACAGTCTGTCGTCGTTGAAGATTCCCCGTTTCACCAGTCTCAAGGCTTTTATGTCTTCCAGCGATTACACATGAGATCCTTGCATAAACGTAAAGCATGACTAGCATAGGAAGAAAGAAGGATCCCATTGCTGAAAATATCACATAGGAAGAATCCATATTGTAAGAACACTTCCTTCTGTCTCTATTCACTGCACGTGGAAAACATCCAAGTAAAGGCGGACTTGTAATAGCACTAGCGAGTAGCCAGACAACGATAATCATCAGACCGGCTAATCTCTTGCTTCTGCGGCGTCTACTGTAAACCAACGGTTGCGTCACAGCCAAGTACCTAAAACAATTTCGTAACAACTGCAACATAACTTATCGCAAGGATTTCTTAACGGGAGCCTTGTCGCATTTGGCAGAGAATTTACACGGCAGACGGGAACCGTATCCTGATCATCTCATGACTACGTGAGGTAACTGCGTGATGACAATTTGGCTTACCTGTCTATGGAGATGGCGCACAGAGACAAGATGCTGGCCGTGCATAAGAGAACGTCAAGGGATACCCAGGAGTCGCAGAGAATCTCGCCTAGTTCCCAGGTACCTCCGTTCAGCTTGATTGAGCGGAAGGAAAAAAGCAAAAAATAATTTTAAAAAATAACCCCAGAGTAACTAACATTTCTCGTGCTTATATATAAAGATTGAAAATATCAAAAGGAATCTTTTAAATAGTTTTTAGGCGCGCTCTGCGATATACTACTTCTTCTTTAACATTCTGATGAGAAAGCAAATGAAGGGAATACAGATAGGTATGGCTGTTGCATTTAGATTGCCAGAAGCTGAAGTACTCCTCGTCAGTCTGAGTAAAGTCGCTTTCTATTGTGCTTAGAGGGTCTTGATGGTATGCCACTTAATCTCAGCTATGATTTCTCTCGAGCACGTTAGATATTTGCGACTGTTTCTAGAGCAGCGCTTAAGTCCCTAGGATGCTTGGTGGTGTAAATTATTTATAAGAACGTGAAGCCAAGGAGTATAATATACTAGTGATGTAATTTTCCATTTGCGAAACATGGCGTCTACAAACTATTTCGCGTCGACCCGATATCAGTCCTGGTGGTTTCAGAGGCTGCAATCGAAGTCAGTATAGAAATTCCAGAACTCTCATCGTGCACGGCGAACCGTGAAGGAGCCTTCGGGATTTCATCTTGTCAGTACCGGTTTTCGAAATAATGAATAACACTTCTAAGGTCGGCACTTCCAGACTGTCTTGAATCGATACCACCGATTCAAAGCAGCCTGTATATATTTCAGTACGTATTTACTTGATGTCGACCATCGAATTGCACGAGAAATTAAATTTTGAAGAGATTGGGAACGTCTCAGCAAGTTTCTACGAAGGATGCTGTCGAGATTAAAGTCTGTATAGCCATCGTCTGATCTTGCAAGAACGAAAATGCAGAAGGTTCAATTTCTAGAGACAAGTTCAAAGAGAGAAAAAGCAGTGATAGAGAGAGAGAGAGAGAGAGAGAGTGTGTGAGATAACGAGCTGGTGTGGGAAGGAGAAATAAAGAGTGAAAACCGATCTGAGTTTTAATCTGCAAAATCATTCGTATGAATTTGACTCTCGACGAGTGGCATAAATTGTTAGGCAGCGTCAGGTCAATATCTATACCTACGTAGCTAGCAATCTAAATGTAAAACCAACGCTCGTTATCACCATGACAATTGCTAATCTCAATGATACTCGCTGTCGGATTCCCGATGCTGGAGGATAACGAGCTTTAAGAACAGTTAGCAGCCAATGAAGGAGTTATCATCCTTGTTATAATAGACTACGCTTCTGTACATTATTACGTTATAGCAATCATTATGAATGACAATAAGACAGATATAGTAAACAATGCCCAATGTACCCTGATAAGTTGTATCGCCATTTTTTAATGAGCTTCCTCGTTCTGCATATCGCTTAGGGATAGTAACAAGTCAGTAATTAGTAATTATTAATGAGTATCGGTGTACCTGCAGTAGTACGGCGGGTGGCATCACTGCTAAACCAACCAATAAATCGGCAGCTGCCAGACTAGACACGAAACAATTAGTGACAGAGCGCAGCCTCCTTGTAGTAATTACTGCTGCAATCACCAGAGTGTTGCCAACCTGTAGAAACATAAGGTAAGTGTAAGTGACTGTGAGCATTGAGTAAATTTCAAGCAATCAAAATATACTATATTTACTAGACAGATATCATTAATAAAAACATACAGTATAAACTTTCTGAGAAGAAAAATCTTTAGTAGAATCAAAATAAATGAAATAATCTTTCTTTATTTTAATTAATTCAATGATTTGAATTTTTTCTTATTGAATATACATATGTACTCCATATTACTCGGCATTACAACGGCGTGGAAATGCCATGATTTTCAGGGTGCATCCAGTATATAAACAAACAAGCTGCATAGAAATTGGCAAGCAGGCAAGCAGGACAACCAAACAAGCACACGTAGAAATGCTTTAACGGGCTTACAATGGTGACAACAATAAGCACGGAGAACAAAGCAGCTAGTACAAGATCCGTCCAGTTAGGCAGGTATTCCAGCTGTGGATTTTGTTCGCTCGTCGGTTCCGAACTGTTCCATCGATAGTCACTGTAATCCGTGGTCACGTTCTGCATCGTAGTCATGTTCGATTCGTCCCCGTTGGTTTCTGGCCATGCGTAATCCTGATTCGAACCGTTGGGTCTCGGAATGTTTTCGCACACCGTCTATGTCTCGCTAAAGAGTCTCAATCTCCTGTTCTCATCTTTTGCTGACTCTTCATGTCTCCTTCCATCTTTCACAAAATTTATCTCCCTTCTCGTTATGTCAAATCGTTACAGCCAAGCGTTAACTTTATTCGCTTAAGCAGTCAGTGACTTTCCGGACTTGTCGTTTGCCTTGTTTAATGTTACATTGCTGTAGCCCAAGCTCGAAGCTCCTTCATCTGGAAAAACTCTAAAAAGAACAGACGAGTATTCCTCGATTCTCATACCTCTACTCATTTATGTATATAATAGCTATGGACAGAGGATTTCACGTTGGACCCATGTAATTAAGAGAATATAGAAGAGACAGAGAACAGAATGAGAACTTTTTAATTAATGCATTATGGGCTTTACATCCGTTATGAAGAGTGGTGAAATGCATATATCCATTTTGAATTTTGCCGCCATTTATCTAGATATTATTTAAGGAGGAACCGTAGTCGATTTTCACGCAGCCACAAATATCATACGGATAAGGAAAATCACTAGAAATCGTAGTACATAGATAGGAGGATAAGGAAAATCACTAGAAATCGTAGTACTGTAAGAACCGCGTATTGAAAAGACATTTATTACTCGGAGTGATACGGTGTATTCGTCAATAATATTTCTTGGTCCCTGCGTCATCATTTTTTGGATTTTTATCAACAGTTGTGTCCAAATAGTGTTCGAAGTGCAAAGCAATAGGCTATGGCGGTCATGTTCCTTTCGACAGCCTGTCAGTATCTAGGTTCATTTACGTTTTATAAAAATTAATTGAAAAATCGGATGACGGAGGGACCGAGATTTTATCGGAAGGCTTCGATTGAACCTAATCCCTCGAGTAATATTCTTTTTTAAAACGCAGATTTTACGGTACTACGAGTCCTAGCGATTTTCCTTATTGACTATGTGAAACTCGACTACGGTTCCCCCTTAACCGCAAGGTTTGTATTGTCATTTTATTAACATGCTAATAATATGCTACGTTATTTAATTAATTAAGTATCGACGATCTAGTTATTGTGTAAATAAAATAAGAATTCCAAACCTTTCGCGATTACCTTAACTTATATTGATTAGAAATTGGAATGCTTTTAATAGAATGCACTACAGAATAGAATAGAGTAATTTTAAAAGTACAATTGGGGCGAAAATTCGTTGTGTCTCGTTAGAATTAATCAAAGGATAGGGTAGGTTATTGAAAGTTTTTCCGTCAAGTTGGGCGACTTACTATTTTAGATGTCCCTAAAATTCCTAAGGGTTTGGCAAGTTTCGGATTCCACAGACAAATTGTTTGAAAATATTTGAGCGTTTTTCTAACCTCTAAGATTTTCTCAGTGTATCGCAGCGGAAAGTTGTTTAACGTCGTGCGATGGTTTCTTTCGTCTCTCGGTGACTTTTCGAGAATTGTAAACCATATTTCATTGCTTGAAGTTGAAAACGTACTGGAGTAAGAAACGGACGAAACGCGTTTGTGGTGCGGCGATGCACTTTGTGTAGCGTAACGTCAAACCACAAAAGATAAAAAATAGAGTGTATATATAAAATACGAAAGCAGTGTAACCGCGGCGGTGCGAATAAATGTATGTAACTGGAGTATGCATTACTTTCCTTTGAAAAGAAGTACAATTTTTGCTCGCACAGAGGTTTATGATATATCAAAATGGCCGCGGTGACATACACTTGCCTTTTACCAATATTGAAATTTCTTCGCCAGACTTTTCCTTACTGCAAGACCTTCCGCTCGGTTCGAAAATGAAATGGCAAATGGAAATTGGTAAAGTTTCAATGGATTGTTTATTTACTCGTGGCCATATATCAATGGTAGTATATACCGAATGGTTATTCCAGTGAAAAATTGAGCAAAGAATGTAGATATAACAGCATCCATTATTACGATTTATTAAGAAAAATGGCATTTACTACCGGTTACTTTTCTTCTTGTACGTTTTAAGTTGCCAAACTTTTCTTCTTACTCCCAACTACTCTCCGCGAAAATTGCGTCAAAGTAAAAGTATATTGCTCTTTGTAGAAACACGTTTTTCATCAAACGTAATCAATCGTTTTATATCCATGTAATCAAGTGGGAATAAAAACTGTATTGATCGGATCCTAAGAGGATTGCTTGGTAATTGTATGTGAAGAGCTTTTTTTTGATCCTGAAGATTATTCGAAATTCCGATATTAACTGAATATTCTTCTAGCTTATTCGAAATGGTATGTAATAAAAATGAGTTTTTATCTGCATATATTGGAATATCATTATTAATATTTTCACATGGATTAAGGGTCTACAGATAACGATAGTATACGTTACATAAATTATTCAGATGATGCAATATGTTGATAATGTTTTTTTTTCTCATTTTTTACTTATTGACACCGATTTTTCATCTCTTATATTGGACCCTACCTAGTAAAAATATTTTATCAAAAAACTCCTTCTTATGTTGCTCTATAATGATGCCAGTGGACGCATAGTTACACATGCTAATAGCGATGTATCTGCGTTAGATTTTATTTCTACGTCAGAATTTTCATACTCTTGTAAGTAGTATGTCTCAGAATTCGGGACAAGGGTCCACTAACGAGTCCACAGAAACTTAAGCAACAAAATAACCCAAGGCTTCATCAACCAAGCATGTTACTTCACCTAATGACCATACGTGAAGTTTTCAAGAATCTCTGTATATACATCTAAGTTACACAGAATCGATCACTGTTGTTTGCTGGATGATAATCAATGTTTGCATGTAGTCAGTAAGTATATCAGAATCATAGTTCAGACAGAACATCATGCCAAAAAATGTTATGTAATTTTTAACATTGAAAAAGTTGATCCTTCACAAATAAAATGACAATCATAGAATAAGACCATGCGATAATATTAATAAAAAGAAATCTTTTTATTAAGTTTCAACATAGCATAAGTAAAAGCCCCTATTATTGACAAAAATTCTTAATATCGTCTATCGTCTTTTTTTATTATCTATTAATATGTTGTATATTTCTGTTAATTAAAAATTTAGCAATTTCATCTTTTCGTAACGATAATTCAATATATAACTGGTCAGTAATTGGTACTATGTGGTCGCTAAAGGGGATTATTGCTCCTTCCATTGGACCTTATTACTCTATGAGAACTTTGAGTCTTATAAAATATATTTTTCCGAGTAATAATAGACGTATTAGAAATTTGTACGAATTTAGATTTTGCTTACTTATTAATTTTTGTGTAGAATGATTTGTATGTATCATTGTCTCGTGCAGCTGAACAAGAGAAGGACTTTTAAGCAGCCCCACACAACAAACATCACGAGAGACAGAATTAAAACCTATAATCGTCGAATCGTCGAATAATCGAAAAGTAGAAGAATTGCCATAGCGCGGAACTATATAAATAAATTATTACTCTTATTTCTCCAAGAAATGAACTAGCGTTTTCCCACGTTTGAACAATAAATATGGGATTTATTTTATCGAGCCACCCAATTTACACGACAACGTAAAGCTCCTACGACACGGGATGCGGTCAGCACTAACCAGAAATTGGCAACGAATAGGACTTAGGATTTATAGCGTAAGACATGATACTTTCATTATACCAAGAATCCTCGTGAAAAGTTCATAAAAAGAATTCAAATTTTGAATTGTGACAAAAAATGGGGAGGGTTCGATATTTTTCAAGTCAGGGCCAAGGGCTTATGCATTCTATATGCTACATAGATATATTCAGAGGTCACAGCTTTTTATAACCAGTCTCGAGTACCCTTTTGTTTCAGGATCCTCTTCTGCATTGGTTATTTTACAAGCGATAAGGGCGTTTCGTCGCATTGAAGATGAATTGCTTTCAAAGCCGACTGACTTTACAATAGTGAATTACACTGCCTGGCAAAGGGATACCTATATATTTTTGTCGAAGTCGTTAAGACCTCTAAATTGGAATTAAACTGTTTTTTTGTTTAGCCTCTAAAAAAATGCAATAGATTTACCGTTCCTACTTCTCTTTCAGATCTTCCCAAGCTTTTCATATGCTGTGAAACAAGATATAGTTCAATCATATAAGTGTATATGTACATACTTAGAATAAAATAACACGTACAAATAATATTCTACTCTGGAAATAATTTAGAATGCAGATTAATTTTCAGAGAATAATATAACGCAGTCGCATAATCATGTGTCCTGTCTAGTTATTTTGAAACCGGAAGTGTTGGATATCTGCAAAATATTGTTATCTCATCTACATTTCAAACTTGATTCCGCCTTTAAATTACAATCCACACGTTGCAACGGTTACTGCGAAAATTTTAGTATAGCACAGAACTGCACAAGCGCGATTTTCAAATAGTAAATGTTGCCGTGACTAAGAATTTTCTTTGACTACGAATGTCTAATCTTTTTACTCACAAAAGATATACTCGAATATATTTTAATAAAACGACGCAATTACTTCATAGCATTTATGTAATTTGGATTTAAGATTATTTCGTAATGATAGCCGAGCAGCAGCTTGTGACTCTTGGAATACTAATCTCTATTTGTCCGAGATTCTAGCGGTAAGTAACGTTTATTTACCACCGGAGTTCGTGCATAGTCAAACGCCATAATGGGAACTACCATTCTCGTAAATGTAAGCTCGCCACTTAACGCTGCGTAGAAATTCATAGATAAATTTAAATTAATATAACAACCCAAAGCATTCTAGGAATACTGATATAATTGGCTATGAGCTTATCAGACAGAATGAAATTTCAATTTCGTCAGTTTACTGCTCATCCAGCGAATAGAATTAAATGGCAGAATACACAGATGTGTTAATGTTTGAATAGAACGGTAACAGATAGCAGAACACAGCCACTAGAAAAATGAACAGAGCTCCAAGCGCATTACACTGATTCTTTTAACTTGAAACTATAGCTTTTCGTAGAGATTCGAATATCTCAAACTAGGCCAACCGCAAAGTCAAACGATATGACAAACAAGAAAGAAACGTACGATTATTCCATGTTAAATAGATACGGGATACACTGAAAATGAAAAAAAAAGCAAAATATAAGCTCAGCATAAATCCAACGTACCGCAAACCGCTTATCAATGTCCAGTATAACCTTATTTACGGAACAGTGAATATTCTGGCTTAAACCAATATTCGTTAAGAGTCGCCCATGCTCGGCACAAAGAGAAAACAACAGAAAAGTAAGTAATGAAAGAATCTAGCAGAGAGTTATTGAATAACAATATTCCTAAGTTAAATTAATTTCATTTCATTACTGATAATGAAATACAGACTTTACGGTTTTTTTATTAATTATCCAGAGAACCCAAATTATTTTTAAGAAACAAGTTATCTTTTAGGCATCTTAAAGATGACTTTAGAATTTATGTGCTATCTGAGTAGTTGATTTACGAAATTGCAGTTTCTGAAGTATCAAAGTATAGCAGTAAATTCCCTTTAGATCATTAAACGCTCAAGATTAGTCAGACGTTAAGTTCGTAGTCGAAAAATAATAAATATTAGATTAAAGTGAAGGTACGATATTGACAAAGTAATAGCAAAGAATATAATGACCGAAGATAAAATTATAATTATGACGTTTTAAGCCTGAGTATCACTATACCAGTGGTCTATGCTCAACAATTTATCATGTGCCGATCCATAAAAATCATCCAGGGTTTTCCGTCACGGTTGAACTGTCCGTCTAGACGAGGCTGATCATTGTCTATGCATGCGCCCTGGTGTATACATATAACACAGTGAAGGGGGGGGGGGTAATTGCACTCACCACCGGGAATATATAACGAGGTATGGTAATTTTTCAGGAGATACATTTTCCACCTCTAGAAGATTTCACACCTAGATTATCCATCTCGATATAGGTATACCTATATCTATAGAGCGCGTTAATTCCACTCGTTAGTCTTTTCGCAACTAATCTCAAAACCATGACAGCTAATAATAATAACTTAAACCTTTGTGACTGAGGAACCCATCACTTTTATTGACTACTAACTACGTGATAACTCCTTGAATTTAACGTCATTTAATCGCCCCTTCTTTAAATCATTGTTATCATCCTTCCATGGATATATGATCGTCGTATTATCGTTTTATATAAAAAAAATCACTGCGGTCGACCTGCCAGGGTTTTTAATAATTACAACAATATGGACAATGCGGGCTGTGATAACACGTCCGTTCATCACGTAGACACTTCGAGTAGTCCAAGTTCAGCCGAGCTGTTCTCTCTGAAATCTAATTAGTTGCTAAGTGACATCCGGCGAGACCTCAGGAACGCTTCATTAGGACGGCAAATTTGGGTTGAATTAATCTTCTTGGCTGGTATACAATTAGCGGTGTAGAGAAATAAAAGTAAGTGGTTCCCTTGTCTAAGATGGCCATTACGGACAATAGACACTGCGTATTTTTTCCTTTTCTTTTTTTCACAGCTTTCTACGCTGTACGCGAATGGTCGCTTTAGACCATGAATATTCGCTATACCGAAACTTCTACAGTTTCGTATAAGTTTTAAAGAAACGCAAAAGAATATACATGTATGGTATATCCATGATGGAAAAAGTATGATAATATTGTAGGCTGTTCGCATCTAGAAGATGTTGGATAATGGTATCTGCTACGAACGATGTAGAATAAAAAAGCATTAAGGAAGTGGCGTTCTCTTTATCATATGTAATGAGTTTGAAATTTCTGAGGAATATCATTCTAACATCCTCCTGTATCACGTAGAACACTATCGCTCTCATCGACGATGCCATCGATTATTCGATTGGCGATCAATATAGATGTAAACCTTGCAGCCACGTATCGCATCTAGAAAGAAAAAGGTTTCGAGTTACAGTTTTTTCTTAAATCTGTATATATAGATATTCGCGTTTAAGACTTCTCGTTCTTCTTGTCCAGTTGAGTTTGTCTTCCTTCGAGAAAAATTACCAAGCACTGACTTTAATTGCAGTTTGCAACATTTCACAATTAATGTTTCAGCTAATTTATTAAACAAGGAGGGCGCTGCAGAATCTAATCCTAGTAGTAAGTTCGAGACGTATATCCCTCTAAGGATGAAAAAGAAGAAAAATTCTCGAACTATTTTAGATCCTATCATACCGCGCGAACATTCATTTTACGCCGGTAACGGCAAAGTTTAGGTTTAGGTTAGCTACTCGGTAAGGATAGAAAAAAAAAAAAAATACTAGAACCGTTGACGATTTCTCGATGAGCCCGTTAATGGGATTCTTAAATTGGCACACCTGTGTTCACTGCTGTCGTATATGATACTAGCTCTGTTGGTACTATCGTCCATTTGTTGTAATCGTCGTAATCCCAGCGTTATAGAGGCCATTGATACCATTGCAACGTAACGCGTAACACGTTCCCAATTCGGTATACCTCCGCTTGCACCTGTATATCCCTGGTAGTATATTGCTGCATGCACTAGATGATAGTTAATGCAATATATGTCACGAAGTGCCATGATATAAGCACATGTGATACACTGCTGATAATGCAGATGTACAGGATCACAATTTCAAACGAAGGGCCAAAGATTCCATATGAAATTAAAATCTTTTCCGAAAATTACTATAAATAGATGATTAAAGTGGATTACTGAAATAATATATGCACAAATTGAGATATCAATTGGGAGGGGATTGTGTATGAAATTTATGATTTCAAAGTGAAGCCATGCTGTATAGGCTGACAGGATATCAGAAGGATAGTCTTTTGTGACATTCGAATTTCTGCTTTCGGTTACTTTTTATATCTAAAATGTCTTTTGAAACAACCGCGTGAAGATACGATGAAAAGATGGTAGGTAATACCTACTAGGTATTGCTATCCCGTGTATATTCATTCGTTATCTGACTGAAAGCAATAAAAAGTCGAAAGCTGGGTTAGGGATTTTAATATGTGGAATTGAAAGCACCATTCCTGTATTAATTCCCGTTTACGCCGTTCGTATTCGTCATTTATTTACTTTCTATAGGGAAAAGATAAATAATCCTGCTTCGACTGGAAATAAACGTGATACTTATTACTTTTTAGTCAATGAGTCTCCGCTTTGACTACATTTTTTGATTTTTTTTTCTTGATTACAATATATCTGTGTAGAGTTATTCAGAAGTAACGTACCGATTGAAATTAGCTTTTTGTTTAACGTTTTCAAATAAAGCTAAATTTACTCAGTAGGTTAGCTCGGAATAAACCCGTATGTTTTATGCACAAACCATGATACATACATATATACAATATATAATGCACAGTGATAAATATATATATAGATCTAAAGTGATTTGTTCTACAGGAATAGGAGACAATTATATAATACTGCCGTAATTCTCTATTAACATTATCCAATGCTACTTAAAACTGGTCTCACTAAAGTTAACCAAGGTTTACCTGGCTAGATTAGCCAATCACATGTCGGTATTTACGAAATATTTCTGGAAATTTCATTTTCGGGAAATTTTCAATTTTTCGGATTTTAGCCTGAAAACTTTTAAATTTAAAAAATACTTATTTGCATATTATTTTTTAGTAAAATCGCTATTAGATCGTTTAGTAAATATGTAAATTTATACTATAGAATGTTCTCAGATTTTGCAATTCTCGATAACATTTGATAAAAAATCAATCGTACGTAAAAGATCCCAACGTGTCTGTTTAACGATGGGATTTATAGGGTGTCTTTATAGAGTTAACGCCTTTGCCTGTCAACAGGTGTATTATTTCTACTAGCGTCTCACTCTCACTGCAGCGTCATTCCATAAGTTGAGTCGTGTCGCGTGAGAGAAATACTCATAGCGTGCCTTCTCGCGGGTTAATAACATTTCCATATGTTTATACAGCAGTTTAATCCCATAATATGTTTCAACAGAAGATTACTTCTGCTCTTCTTACTATTTCAAACTTCATAAATAAGCTTAACACTGTTATACGTGCAAATCCCTAAATCCTATAATTCTTTTATTTTATCAGAATTTTTATTGTCTACATGTAGTTGCGTTCTTTGGTTTGGAAGCTAAAGCTAAATGCTATAGCGGGGTTGGTAGGACTGAATTTCGCAAATGCCTAGACTTTATTGCGTAATCGCTAGGAGAAGTAGAGTAAAATGATACAAGCTTTTGAATAGTTGTATTTGTCCAATACTCCAGGCTAAAATGATGCTTCAAACTGTAAGACTCATATCAATATAGGAACCAATCCTGGATATTGCGTACATACGTGTAAGTCAAATAAGAAGACATTGAACATATGTATCATATATCAATTTTCCTATACAAAGTTAACCCAACATAACTCTCCCGAGGTAATAACGTCAGCTCAAGTTAATACTTTCTAAATGGAAAATAAAATCGCGCGAACATTCCCAGGTTAAGCGAATGTCATCATTTAGATTAATAATTGTATGAAAATAAAATTTTTGTACGTATGTAAAATTTGTATCTTATTTTTGAATTATTTTCAGCACTCAAAGAAGTATTATTAATGTAATGCGATCAGCCTTTTAATTACGAAAATGTTACTTCACGAATTATAACGGCTGGAGAAATACTCTTCGCTTGGAATTTAAAAAAAGGGTCTGTGTGAAAAAGGTACCGGAGGGAATTGATCACGGATCGAGACAGAATTCAACAAGGCACAGGAATTTGTAGTTCCTGTACTTAAACCCAGTTTACGCAGAAATGTTAAAAATAAAGTTGTCAGTAGAACGTATAAATTACTACACAGTAAATTCGCGACCCCATAAATTTCTAACAACTCTTTGCCTGTAAAAGTGCTTTGGGAATAAAAAAAATGTTAAAGGCTCTATATAACGATTGTTAGTCGATTTTTTGCTTCATAAAACCAAAACTCACATACTGTTATAATTAAAGCTCATG
>JARPRG010000484.1:386628-453388 GCA_031001745.1 Hartigia nigra | reverse complement strand
TTTTTTTTCTCTCGGTTTAGTGTCCTGAGACGTTTTTTACGAAACAGAGGGATGACTTCTCTCGTGTTAATGCCAGAGCGAATATTATTTTGTACGCTTCAGTTTAGTAGGATTAATGGCAGTGAAAGGCATGAGGTGAACATGAGAAATGATTACTTTAACGCATCGAAGCACACGGGGCAATGATGCGAGGTCTTTTACCAAGGGGTGGCAATGATATTGGTAGCCCTGATAAAGGTGTTAGCGATGGTTCTGTGTTAATGTTGGGGTTAAATGTTACATTAAGCAATACAGGAATGTCTATTAAATCCATCCGCAACATACAGATATACGTTTCTGTCCACACCACGTATATCTTAAAGCTGTGGCTGATACCTGGGAGGTTACTGAATGAAGACCAGGAGATAAATGGAGCCAAGTAACCTCTACACTTCGGAGAATATTGTTATTATCGGCTACGAACTTTCCTAATCTAGTCTTCCTTTACACATTGAGCTATCTCGAATGGTAATTTTCCAATGGAGATGCTCCAGAAGCTCACTACATGCTGCGTAAATGCGCACCGAGTGTTACTAAGTATGTCGTAACAGAACGAAATTATGTTTCTGAAAAATGTTCCTGAAGAGTTTTCATTACTGATTACACGTATTAGTAATGTGCTCAGATAACGTATAATGACAGACGAAATATATATTTTTAACATCTTTTGGATTTAGGTGTATTGTCTGGGTTATGTTTGTGTGATAAGGAATTTGCATCACATGTATATCATTGCTGTTTTTTAAAACCCGTCAAATAGCAGTTTTAGCTCTGCTTTGGGATACTTATAAAATGTTGCTGCAGACTTGGGACGGAAACCGTCTAGAATAAGAAATTAATGGAGTAAAATGATAGGATAAAGCAACCCTCATAATTTCGTGAACAATGTTATTATCGTGTCTCTGGTTTTCGGGTCTTTTCGATCATTAAATTCCGGGGTGTCAACACTCCATTTACGCTTAGGTTACCATAGGAATCTCATAAAGAGATGTCTTATTTATGAGAAGACAAAGAGAAGATATTATAGTAAGCTTAAAGTACTTCTTAAAACAAGAATGTACATAAGTATGTTTAAGTTTACCAAGAGAAAAACAATACAATTTTTCATTTTTGTACAACGTTCTGCCTTGACGATGATCGATACAAGGGCTGCAGAAAGTTATGTCGTAAACAAATTATATCCATAAATCTAAAGAGACCTTTCGACTATCCATGTTATTTACACTGCGGAAGCAAAGGAATGAAAATTATTAATCATTTTTAATTTTATCTGAATCGTGCTATCGGTTTAATCTTTCATAAAGGATTGTTATAATTAAAAACGAATTGTCCCACAAGGAGACAGATTTCATTTCAATTTGAACCACGTGTATTATTTTTAAAATTGAAGTTCGGTACACTGAGTTAGTTAAACTTATTTATTTTTTCCCTATTAGATATCCTTTTGGGAATCCCATACCATTTGCACTACTCCATACGGATATTGCCAACTTTTTTGCACTGCTCCCCATTTAAAATACAAATCCCATTCGGTTTTGTCGATTTTCAAAGCCCACTGTAAAAACCCTTGCAATTTGCCGACTGGCAGTTTTTGCAATAACGTACGGAGCAATCTTCAGCCTGCTTGCCAATCGATAATTTGAAGAAAAAAAAACAAAGAATGATCATACGACACGTGTGTATCTAATATACACTACAAACCGCGTACTGATAGAATTTATTTGCAAAAAAAAGACAGATCAATGACGCAGTACGTTATTTTTCAAAAATATTGCTATACGTTTTAGATATTTTTTTATTGTGCCTTCAAAATTTTATTGATAAATTTTTAAAATTTACTCCCTTACTCTTTTCCCTTTTCTGCTGTAATTTTTGCTGTTGTATGCTTCGTATGTCATATACATATTAATTGTATGTATCACCCGCACGTGTCATTTAACAGATATTCAATGGAAACTACAGGTAAGGCTGCTTGATGCAAACCTCACAAGACCTGCAATTTCTCAAAATTTGCGGAATCAGACTAATTCCATGACAAAGGAACCTTTGATTACAGTACTCCGCCAGGGCTTACACTTTGATGCATTGTCTCATTGTTTCAACAAGTACTATACGGTTAGTACGTCATTTGTTAAAAAGAAAGCGCAAGGCCTTTTATTCTGAAGACTGCTGATCACCTCGACCCAATAATACGAGCAATTCTAGAGAAGACAAAGAAAAATGTTCCTCCGAGTTCCACGATCCAATCGTCCATCTGCGATAATCATTCGTTTTAACGAGTAACTGAATCTTTCTTTTTATTTTATATTTGGAACGATTATATATGGTGAACGTAAATTTCATATTTATCGTCAAGTTCTTTTTTTACCTTTCAAAGATTTTATAACACATTCAACATTAGTAAAATGATTCTATAAATTTCTCTCACGTATTTCTCATTCTCGATTTTGTCCAATTATCTTTTGCTACAGAAATAATATTCATTCAACGAAAATTTCAAGTGGCGGTCATTTATTAATACGATTATGAAGTACGTGTTCAGTAAACATAAAATATAATAATAACATAATTTCCACAATACACCATTTTTCATCAAGTTGCCTGTTACAGGTCCGGTGCAGGATATAAATGTATCATTCAAAATTTTAATATTTTCCGAACGTTGCACCAAAAGTCAGCCATGAGAAATATTACAATTCTTATAAAAATTTGTCACTGATATAAACAACACTCGTCTCCTAGTAATCCATTAGCGATAACAAAGGAAAATGGAAAAAGGTCTCAAGAGTAAAGAAGTTCGAATTAAAAATAGTCACAATAGACTCACGAAAATTTATCTGCTACACCGGAAGAACATTGTCGGCAAAGTATGGTCTCGTTACAGTTGAAGAGAGTGAAGATAGTAATTCCCGTGAATCTGTAGACAATAATAATAATTGGACGTACTGCACACAGTTTGTAGACTGCAGTGCGCGACATCGATGATTAATAGCGAGAATATTTCTTAAAAAGATAAATAGGGTAAAAGCATCCTTGAGTCAAAATAACTCGAGCATCTCGTAAATGCAGTCACTTTGTTTTGTTGAATTAAAAATGACCGTTTTAAAGAATTCTTGGAATTACACACTTCCATCTTGACGCATGCTTTCGCATTTCATTATAAATTTATAACGTTCATTTAAATTAGCGTTAGTTTAACGTGTACGTTTTGTGTCAAAATATTCAAATCAATATAGCAATATCGTAATAAGAAAGACTACGAAATTGGTGGGAAATAAAAGAGAAGATTTGTTAAATAATTTTTCAGGTATCTCCTGAAACGACCTACAGTATATACAGTGGGATTTTGTTGTCCCGATTATTCATGAGTATAGCAGGTGGCAGATATACATTATAAATTTTAGCCAAAGTTGAACAATGGTAGATTCTTTTATTCATCGCTTTTCAAGCCGCACCAAGATAATACCTTAAGCGTTCGCTGTTTCTAAGGAATGTTTTTTTTTTCTTCATATAAAGCGTAAAAATAATATAATAAAATCCATGGATCCATGAAAATTTAATTCTCAATCCTTTCTCACATATCCCACTTAACCAAAAGTCCTGTGCTTTGCTTCCAAGTCAATTTCCATACATTGAATTTATTATTCAAGATTCGTTGCGGGCTTCGAGTACTTTCAAAGAATTGGATGCCACGATCTTGCCCATATTGCAGAATTCGATCTCACTACTTTACTAACTTATACAATCAATTCAACAATCTAGAATGTAGTACATGCGCGGTATCTATTAATCTAAAATCTATTTTATGTTTTTTGCTTCTGATTAAAAATCATCATACTCTTACTTGTAGAGCAAAAAAAATTATAAGATTCATAGTCATTTAAATTGAGATGTATTACTATTTTTAAAAATAATAATTGGTCTCCTACATAACCTTGCCCATATGACTTTTCGCACGTAGACATAACATTGCATTCACGTAATAATAAAAGTCCATAGACATTAAATGCCGAGAAAATATTGTATAGCATTGTATTTCCATGTAATATTTGCACTCTGAACTTATATCATACGTAGTACATACCTATATTCGTATACAAAAATAGACATACAAATAGCAGAGATAAATTTTATGAAGAAAAGAGAAGCAAGGCGTGCGCAAGTTAATATTACGAATAAAGCGGATAAAAGTATTCGGAGTGTCTATTTATTTCCATGACGTATTACGGGAGTACTGTGTCATATATTTTTGTTATATACACAACCATATACTAGCCAAACATATTCATGAAAATCCGCGCATGTATTCGCGATACAGTATGACAGGCGACCCCAGGGTATAACCTCCAAAAAAGCCCAAAGCTTTGCCTACGGCCTGATTACTTTCTGAAAGGTTGAACTCGCCATTTTAAAAATGCCAAGAAAGTCATTATGCACTCTGAGATAAATAACCTGTAGATTATGGCATTAAATGCTGTAATTAACAACGTCCAAGGATAATCATGTATTTAGGATCTTGGCAAAATTTCAAAGGATATTTTTGAGTGAGGAAAAGTAAAATTGACCTGCAAGATACAGCAACCCAGGATCCTGGTATAGTCGCGGGAAAGAGTCCATAAACTTCTATTCACTTTTAGTCGATAAGTATCAACGAGGTCCAACTTAAGCTGGTAGTTAACTAAGCGATTACTGAAACGCGACTAAATATCCTATGAGAAAATTTCACATTTGTCTGGAAGTACTTGGTAGATACTTAACGAAGGCGTACTTAATGGCTACTATAGAAAAGGTCCAAGGAATCTTTGATAAACGTTCTCTTAAAGATTCGCTAATGGGAAATCGAATGTTTTCAACGTTTCGTAAAAAAGCCACACAGTCACGACGAAAATTTTCGGATAAAAAATAAATTTTCTTTTATTCTTTACTTTTACTTTTCTGAAGTATATTGTGCAGTTTCTCTGCTATTTTTCTCTCCTCTTCTGTTTCGCTGTTCAGGGAATATGATAAGTCATAATACAATTTAAAATGTTTAAAAGTTAGATATTAACGGGACGAGCCAGAGCAAAGGCAATAGCCAAAGATTTCCATGAAAACGTTAAAGAAGCTCAGACTCGGTCAGTATAATAACTTCATATTTTCGTTCGCTTTTTTTCAGACTTTCTTATGTACTTTCTATTCACCTTTTCCACGCTACTTATTAATGACTTAAAAAACAGACGTTGCCAACAAATACAATTTGCTAACTAAATTCCGTACTTCTTTATTAACTTGGATGGCTGAACTTACGTTGTTTGCTGAATACACGTGTCTTACTTACTCCGTTAAAAACATGTAATGCGGGTTTAACTTTAACAATGCATATATGAATCTGGTTTCAATATTTTAACAATGCCCGAGAATACGAACAAGCAATTCTGGTAAACTAACAGCACTTTTTCCCTAACATTTCTTCATTTCTATTCTAGATTCAAGATTCCGTTTGCATCGTTCAATTTGAATAAAATCGAACGGTACCCATAATACCCATGACCAGATGGAATTTAATTGAATAAGATTTTATCTAATTCCAGGCAGGATAGTAAATTGCTTTAAGAACATTACAGAATAAAAGGCCAAATACAGATAAGCGAATCAATCAATCGAAGAATGGAAAGAATGGACAATGGAACAAAGCCATACTTCAGCGCCCAGCTAACTGCTGTAATACGATTAGGCATAATTATGGTATAGGACGATGTATTCTACACCATAAATTCCTATCTAATTTCTTGAAGTTAATGGACGAAACGTTAATTGAAATGGCATTTACTTATATGTGTCCAGTCCGAATAAATCTCAGTGCTACATTTCCAACTTGTTCGAAATTAATTGGAATGGACTGGCGAGAGTAGAAATTTCGACGTAGACGAATAGCCTTCGTATAATTATCATGGAATAATACAAAAAAAGGATCCTTCGTAGAAAACATTCTCGTAATTGAATTTCACGGCGTTAATCGTTCGGGACCACCCCTTTAAGCCGCATCCTAATCCTTCGTATTTTCAACCATTTAATCTAATGGTTCCCCTATAAGAAACCTAATGAAATGATCCAATGTTTTAAACTTATTACGCATATATTATAGTTAAGTACATACGTCTGTCGTACGACAAGGTTTCATCACTTCCGGATGATTCTTGATGTTTTTTTAGATTTTGTAATATTTCAACCAATGATATTCACTAAAATCTTTATCATTTTTTTTATCACACGATATCTCTCACCATCGCCCTTACCGCAGTTTCACGATGGCATGAATTTACCTATGGTAGGTTTGCATGAATATTTCAAACAAATTGCCAGGTCACGCGACCGCTACAGAATATAAAACTTCCTCACTCGATTCGATAATAATTCAGTTCGAAACTCAATTTTGCGTTATGCGGATCATTCGTCATGAATACCCGAGCTACGTTATATCACGCCTAATGCTACAATTGTACACACTACTGTGAATGTACCAGTATCGACGGCTTATTCGTCGCGCGACAGATTTGTGAATTTATTGAACAACGCAGACGACGAATAGCTTTTCCCTTCGTAGCAAAGTAACTTTTAGGTCAAGCCCAATCGGTTATATATCGTTAACGATATAATTAGAAAGTGACAAGACAATATATAATATGCGTCAAAATGCTTTACAGTTTCTACAAATAAATTTTTCCACGATAATTTCATTTATTATTAATTCTCATAACGAATTATTTATGTGACTTTCATCCGGTTACAATTGTAAGTTTCGCTATATCAAGTTGACAAAGAACCACGCAATAATGAGTCATCCGCTTATGAAAATGATAAATTAAAAATTAATAATGGATAATCAAAATTACCACTAGACTTTTCTTTAGAAATTATAAGACAAGAAAATTTAACACGTGAATCCTATAGAAGGAAAGGCGTGCTTACTGCGCGGCGGTCGCGCGCCAACTGAAAATCCCAGAAACAACCCCTGGGCCTCTACTCGGCGCCCTTATCTCTATAGATAACACACTGTATATATTCCAATGGCAATAGCGAGGTCATTGGCCAGAAGGTACACAGTTGGCTTATCATTGTAGAAAACCAATGCAAGCTAGAATGCACAAACACCCCTAGTCATTATCAAATCAAATGGAACAGATAATCTTCTCTGTTTCTTTCTCTCCCTCTCTCTCTCCCCCGCAAATGCGCAATCTCAATCATTGTCATTCTTTTTTTGTCTTTCTCTCATCCATAGTCCCTTCTCTCAATGTTTTAAACAAGCTGCTGCATCATTGATTCTCGCCAACATGGAGATGACCATGATGAATAAGCTCAATGTAAGCTCCAGCATCCTCGACGGAGCTGAACTTGCACCATAACCACTTTCTTGAAGATAATACATACTTTTAATTAAATTTAACCCTTCATTTACACCCCTATCTTCCAACCCCTAATTTTATACATTACTGCAAATTCGCATCAGAGATGTTCCAAAGCTTATATCTTTGGTTCAAATTGATCAATTATAATTTTCTACCAGAATTTTTTAAAGCTTGAAATGTCCCTAATTCAATGCTAATAATTATTAACAAAATTTTGTTCATCGCAAGAATAAACCGAGTGCCGTTAATTTTATAGAAATACACTGAAAAATTGAAAATCGGTAATTAGAATTCACACCAGTGTGTACGTGAAGGGTTAAAAAACTACTTATGAGGTAGATCCAAAAGTGAATGGGAACCACGGTGTGTATAGTCCCTATACTGAAATACGTTCTCAGAGAATGGGTACGCGTACCTATTCATTATGCCAAGAGGGATGCTGCAAAGTGTTTCACTGCTGCCAGAGATGATCCATATGAGCTCTCATGTGCGAGTACAATTGCATCAGGGTTCATGCGGACTACACGTGTGCGGTACGTAATAAATATACGAGACTCCAGTTGCGTCGGTTTCTACAAGAGCGAACGCAACTTCTGTAATTCAAATTGAATTAACAATGGTGTAAAAGGTGGTGATTAAATTTTGAACTTTTAATCATGATTCATATAGATGTATATACGATTGTCGTTATTATCGAAGTTTCACTAGATTTTCATTCATCTTCGGGTAAACCAAATTCAAACAAAGAAAAGCTAGACTCTACTCAAAACTTCGGCGGCCTTCGTCAAAATTTATTCGTATACGCAGATAGACGTGAAATTTATACCGTTATATCTAAACAGGTTAATACCCAAAAACCCCTGCAGTCCTACTTTTCAATTATTTATATGAACAGACATCTGCGTACGCGTACGCAATTCGCGACAAGATTATTCCAATGTCAGACGTGTTTTAAAACTTTTCAATAAGTTTTCGATGAAGAATGAATTTTTATTTTTTACTTTTAATCTCGTTTCATTGTTTTGTGTTTTCTTCATTTTTTCCTTCGTGAAATTTTTATATTTCAAAATTCATCCTACCACGACATTATTATTCAATTTTACCTTAAGGTATCTTATTTCTGCAATTTTCACAAAATAGGGCCTTTCACGTCTTTACCCATGACGCTTTTCTTTGTCCCATATTCGGTAGTCGTATACCTACGTATATAAGTGCAAATATATATATATATATATATATATATATATATATATATATACATACATACACACACACACACACACACACACACACACACACACACACACACACACATACAGTGTACTATATTAGATACATGTCTGGAGAGTTTATCTGACATGACTGCATCCGAAATATTACATAATAGATTGTTCTGGAGTATCTCCAGGGAGTAAGAGGATCGCATATCACATATCAGATTTCGAGACTCTTATTTGACTTTCCCCATCGAAACAAATCGCTTTCTGATATCAATTTGAACTAATCTTGCGTGATACGTTGGGCTTTAGGCATTTTTCTATATGCAACGGTCAGCGATTTTCAATTGGCATATACTAACATAACGGATATGCTGGCTATTGAAGTGAAATTGCGAATGTACACAATTTCAGTAATCCACTATAACATATATGATGTTCAACGATTAATTGAAAATCGACAAACCCGTTATCCATGTGTGACTGGACCATAATATAACGCAGAAGTTAATCGAGCTTCTTGTAAAAGATATTTGAACTAAAAAATAATATATTACGTAACGTACGGAGTGCCCTTATAAAACGTACATAGTATGAACTTCGATATTTCGAGGGTTATCCTGAAAGCTTGTAACTTCACTTCGACAATTTTACGAGCCATTAGCAGAGCTAGTTACGTGCTACAAGCTGACATTTACGACGGACTAAAAAGTATTTTTTAATTTTGTTCCCTAATACTTATGCATTGTAGATTATTGTACCAATTGCAGGCAAGGATTAACTCTGGTTCATCGGTTATGAAAATATTGTTTATCTTTACTAACTGAAGTCGAATTCTAATTTAGCATTGTTCACTGGTTTAAAATCAGGCCGAGACTGCATGTGTAACGATCATTGTGGTGCATTAATCGACTATGATTACAGCGCAATTCCCGGGACGAAAATGATCTACGAAAAACGGGACATTGCCGTGCAATTTATAGGGAATGCAAATATACTCCCCTATCCACTTTGCAAAGTATACCAGTGTCATGATTGATCTTCATATGCCCCAGGAGTTACGGTACCCTTTGATACTTCTGGGTCATGAAGCTCGGTAGGGTTAAAAAAAAACTGCAGGGATGCAAAGTAAAAAAGAAATAGAAGAAAAATTAAGGGGGCTGAGGGGGAGGTTGAGGAGTGAAACTTCGATCTCGACCTCGTTGGACGTTTGCCGGCACTTGCGCTGCACGTGTATTACACAGAATGGATAAGTACAAGAAAAAATATATTTTACAATGAGTATCTTTAGAATTTAAAAGTACAATCGTGGTATCTAATTATGGGGTAGACAATTGCTCTCTCTTGGTGTCATTGGCCATCGTTTGTGCGTGTAAAATTGGCAAAGATTGTCGCGGTGAGCACGTGTCAAGAAATCGTTCCAGGTCTTGAAGCTTTCTCAGTTCCTCCTGAATATGATTTAGATATGCCCAACGGAGGACTTTCAACTGCCTTACGTAGTCTGGAGTCTCTTGATGATTGCTCGGATTCCGTGAGAGTGACTGGCAGCAATCACCCTGAAGGGTTCGTGTTATCTCTCGCTGTCCCGCGAGATCATCCAGCTAAATGTAACGAGGACGCTGTAGTGCTTAGGCAGATTTATGTACCTTGGTATGCTCATACCTTTTTCTCTGTCGGAAGGGTTGCCAGCTCTCGGCTGAGCGCTCTGTCTATGAGGTCGACGATGTAACACTTGCTGCTATGAAAATCGAGATCACCACCACCAGCGTAGACATTTTTTCCAGTAAGATTTGCATCTGCTTGATTATCATTGGTCGAATTGTTATCAGGGTTAGTACGATCTCCTTCTGGTTTTATCGATTGCGAATTTGAAAGAGACGAACAGCGATACGTTTGACAATACGGAATGCTCTTCAGCTCCTGTTCCAGGTTTTCATCCTTTGTGAGGTCTAGATGTTCCACGAACTCTGATGTGGCTTTCAAGTTCTTGTCTGCTGTTAACATGGAGTGATAACTCGTACTAGCCTCTACATTGTTTACACGATCCTTTGCCTACAAAGGAAATACTTAATTAGCTTAATCATTGAATGGAAATGAAGGATAATAATATACCTGCTCCTTCGGGCTTTTACTTCTTGAAGTATCAAATGCACCAGGACGAACATTACTAAATTGTGGTACCGGAAGTTTGCTTGGTAAGAAATTAACTTTTCGTTTTTCTGTCGCATTAGCATCCTTATCTTCCTGTCTAGTATTTTTCCACTTTTCAAATTCACGCACCTCCGAGTCTAATTTATTTAATTCTTGTCTATCGCGCTCAAGCTGCTTCCATTCTTCGTCCTTTTCAATTTCATACTTTTCTATGGGTTGAGCGGTGTCATCCTGTTTTTCAGACTCCATAATCAATTGCTTTTTTGCGTGCGAATAATCATGTACATGCTTAACAGGCCGAATGCTCTCTTCATCGGAATTATCCTGTGTACAGAGTTATATTTACACTAGTATTAACTCGAGCGTTGCGTTAACCTCTAATGTAAACTCCTTTATCCTATCCTTGAAAATGTACACAAAGCTAACAAAACTTGGGAGTCCAATGGTGTCCCTACACACATTACATAACAGCGACTAATTGGTTTTCAAAATCAGTTCTCACGAACGAATATTTATCCCCGTATAATAATTATGAGTAGATCATAACGTGGCATCGTCTCTTCCATAATTATCTAAAATCACTTTTCAGCACGCATTACCTCGTTGAGTAATTATCGAGAAAATATCTTACATACCTGATGCTGTTGCCATGAGTTATCTTTCTTGTGGATGCTCTTAATCGGCGCCGGTTGATATCTAGAATAACCCTTAGTGTCTTCGTCAGCTAATCCTGTCTTAACCATGTCCCTCATCAACGCCTGAAGCACAGGATCGGTCTCATTCATTTTCGACTGCTTATCACCTACAGAATTGCCCTTCCTTGAACAACGCACTATGGTAGACGGTCTGCACCGAGAAGGCGATCTTGGTGATCGTGGACTTTGTAATTTTCTTCCTGGATACATAGACTCCACAAGAAATTGTTCGTACTGGTCCAGCAGTGCATCAACGTTTTCAGTGTTCCTGACAGGTAAAAAAATGATTAATTTACCAGCAGATGATGATCAGTTTACTGTTATGTTATGTTATGTTCCTACCGCGTTCTAGATGGTGGGTATTTCATATTAAAAGGTAAACAATGGCAGGATGGGCAATGTTGAAGATGATTTTTGGTTTTTCGTTTACGTCGCGATGCCTCCCTGCTCTCGAATTGCATCATCAACGGATCACATCTGGCACAAGATTCTCGTCTGGTAGTATCATAGGACTGACGCACTATAGATTTTTGTGGTAGGTACGGTCTTCTGCGGTATAATTCTTCAGTGTTATGGTAGTCCGTTTCATTAGATTCCTAAATTCATGAAATAATCGTTAAAGCGTCATGAAAAAATGTAATGAATCGTCTTTCTCTTTCATTCTAGGTGTCTCTAACCGTGTCTGCTGCATTTCGAGGCATCTTGGTTACTTGATCTGATTTTTTGGCTAGTATACTTCGGACACAATACCCAACACGAATCGGGCTTTCGTTAAAAGCTTCGGAAGCGCATTCGTAAATATGAGCACGAAAGCTTTCGGCACGTTTTGTCGTTATATATCGAAAGAGGGCTGAATAAATTAAGCGTAAAAAAATACATTACCACGCAATGGAGGAACGAGCATTGCTTGGAAAGTATGAATGCTGTTTCAGGCCGTGTATGTCATCTGTCAATTATAATCAACAAAGTACGATCAGTAATTGATATTAATTTTATACCGGATGGCAAATTTATTAATACGTATATACCTTTTTGTGCATTTATTGTAGCATGAACTGAGCTAGTAGATTTTTACATTATGAAAAATATGCATTAAGGAGATATATTGCGTAATCCTAAAATAATGAAAAGAAGATATTATATATATTTTATTACATGTATATCTCCTTCGATAGTGATGCGAAACCTCCATATACCTAATTTTCTTTTTGTACATCAGTAGTTAGGGGCCACTATGGCAAGTCATAACAATCACCCCACCATACTATGAGGGTGCTGCTCACTGCGCTGGAAGAGTTCCCTCACCCACACGGTGTCACCCATTCTGCACTATGACGTCGGGCCCCTCTCCAAGATGGATCCGGCAGTATTCCTCTCCTGCACTCAGTCGGGACTTGTTAGTGTAGACCCGAAAACTCAGAGCACCACCAGGGTCTTGTCGGTGGCAATATAGCATGTACCGCTACTACCATGTACTGCTGACCCACGGTCGGTAAGATAATAATTGCCTTAAGTAGATGTGTGGATATGGGTAAAACAGAACGCTTATTGTTTCTGGTATGAGTAGTATATAAATTATAAATTATCATATACATTTTTTCTGTATGCCGAACCGCCATGTAATGTAGCATAGTTACCTATATGAATCAAAGACAGAATGTGAAATATGTGAGAAAATACCACAAATGGTATTTCACTTTGAGTTAGGATCGACACAAAATCTATAACTGTCATTTTGAGAGAATGTCTGTCGTGTATTTGAGAAGGTATGCTGCTAAACAACAACTAATTTGAGTAATGAAATCCCAGCAGGCACAAAGTAATAGTTGCATATTAGCAATGTTACAATTTCCTACTCATTGGTATAACAGTTATGTACATGAAATGTTTTATAATTATTAGATCATTAAGTATGAAATGTCTAATTACCTCAAGTGCTTTGTGTTCGAAATCAAACAGTTTATATTTAATGATCTATTATTACATCTCTGAATAGGAAATTTTAACATTTCCGATATGTAACTATTACACTGCTCCATGTGCGAAATTTCTTATTCCCAAAGCTCTATTGCCAAGATAAGGAATGTAAAAAAAAGCATTAGTAATGGGAAATTTGGCTACGGATGTACCTGATTTGAGGGTATGTCGTGTGCCGTCGGGCTCGAATTTCGTGGTTCTTCGTACACTCAATGTCACAAATGCCTGGACTTATTGACTGCGTATATCAATGGCTTTATCAAGCAAACATTAATGACGTTGAGTGTACCTCTATTAAATTAAAACCCACCAATGGCTGATCATCCAAAAACTTAATGTACCATTTTATGCTTGCGATTTCAGATTAAAAAACAACTAAAGCTTGGAGCATCTAGCATTGGAGTTTTAAGACATTTTAACCTAGTCTACCGTAGCCATTACCAAGCCCGTCACAGCTCCAGGTATCTGGCATTAAAAAGATTTTTGAAATTTCGATATGAGACATACCTTTATCGTCACATTTTCCTTAGTGCACGTTAAAAAGAGCACGTACTCGTTATTTTCTTCAGTCATTTTGCACTCTTTATACCACAGACTACTACTCATCTTGAATTTCAATAGTTTCCTTACAATGTTTCGCTGTACCTTTTTGCTTTACAGGTGACTGATCAATTGGATTAGTCTGCAAGTAGGACAAATCGATAAGTTTTTGTACGTCTTTTGTATATACATGCAAAAAGTATGCTACAACATCGAATTTTTCCACCGCGTTGGAATGTCATCGAAGCTACTGACACCTTTCAACATGGAAAAAACGGCAACAGAAATTCGATCAGGCAATATCGAATGAACGAAATACTAATGTAAATTTATAATATACCCTTTTACCGTTTTATATTCTTTGATGTTGTACATACTTATTACTAAATAATTTATCAAATCTTTTGCATATGATCATCCAACGAACGATTGCGTGCAATTTATATTAAAATATTCAGCATTAGCTTGCACGTGATTTATGTATATTTTATTAACAAAAGGATCTACGATATCATTTTCATGTATATTCGATTTCAAGTAAGATCGCCAACGTATTACGTATTTCTCTCATTTTGGAAGCAATTTTGAAAATTATTCAAGCGGAAACGACGAACATCTCTCAAAAAAGGAATAAACATTACAGGATGCAGCGGAGAATGAAAAGAACTGTATCGCCAAATCAAGAGAACCCTTTGCCGATAATCTTTCTCGAGGAAATTGTCTCCGATGCCATTACAAAGAGTCTCTCTGAAGTAAAGGACGTAGGTGAATTGAAAGCTCCCACTATTCAATTGGGAACTGAGAAAGTTCGTGCCAAGACACCTCTTGGAAAATATTTGGTCGATTTTGCACATAACTCGAGCATTCATGGCTTGAATCACATGGCAGCCCGTCGAAGACACCCTGTAGAAAGGTATATTGATGTCATTTGAATAAAAGGTAAAAGAAATTATTTTTAGAATATCTCTAATTAATTAATTCCATATTAAAAAGATTTCTAGCTGGTCTTTTTGTCGCTGGGGCTTTAATCTGCTTAGCTCTGCTGTCCTGGTCATTTTGGAATGTATATCAATACGGAGCAACGATTATTACCTTAAACCATAACTACAGGAATTTCAAAATTCCTAATCCATCGGTCATTGTATGTCCCACGAGTCAAATTGATAACAAGAAATTCTCGACAGTTTTCAAAAAGCAAGCATGGACAAATAATATATTACTATTACTTTATACTTCCAATGATTCACATCAAATCATTATAGTTAAATATTATATGCTTAGATACGAAATACGAGATACTCCAAAAGCAAGAGAATTCTTTAAGTTCATTTCAAATGTAACTTACGATACAATGATCAAAGTCATGAATTACAATGAAGTACCGTCGTCCCTCTGGTTAGAAATACTTCATGAATTGTGGACAGATGTCAAACCTTATCCATCGTCTGGAGTAAGAAAATTTACTGAAAAGATGGATAACATTGTTACAGAAATTGGTATATGCAAAGCTTTCGCATATCCCATTGGAATTTACTCTACTATGCAGTAAGGCCATTTATGATAACAAAATTGCATAATTTAGAAAAAGAAGATTTTTAATCGGATACGATACTCAATAGATATTGGCGAGCCAACAATTGGACTACCGTCCCAATCGATATAAAGACTTTGCCCTCGGTAACTTACGAAACTCGTACAATTCCTAAAACGTATATATTTAAAGAACTTCCCGCCAAGGAAAGTATGATAAAGGATCTGGAATTCGATTTATTATTTCAAATGATTAATATTGTCTTTCACAAAAATAGGTTATACTATTATACCCTGTTGACTTGGTGCGTTATAATATCGGCGAAACATTTAACATTACCGGTACGCGAAAGACAGAAGTGCATATCGACGTTGACGAAATCATGGCACACGATGCGTTAAAATCTTTGCCTCAATATCAAAGACACTGTGCTTTTCCTGAAGATGGCGGATTAACTATGTGGCCAATTTATAATCGTGCAATGTGCCTCTTTGAATGCAGAATGAAAAGGATTCGACAGTTTTGCAATTGTCTTCCACATTTTGCTAGACCTATGCGTAAATACTAGTCTTCCAATTTTTTAGTTTTTATTTATTTTAGAGGATACACTGTATCACGTCGCACAAAAATCCTAAGGATGTCTATTGAATATCCTATGAACGTTTTGTGAGCATTCCTCGGGTATTTTGTGTTACTGAATTACCATACCAACTGAAATTAACTTATTTATTAGAATTACTATGGCAGAACCATCTTTTATCTATTCATCTTCTTCAAATGATAAATACTCCTGAGTAACTGTCTATATGTGATAACATTGACATATTTATTGAATTTATTGATGTTCTAGCCAATGTTTCCATTTGTAATGCTGAACAACTTCGATGTATAGGAGAAAACGTAGAAAAAATTTTAAATCAAAACTTGAAGGATTTACAAAAATGTAATTGCATTCGAGAATGCGATATGGCTAATTATAGCTTACAAAGCATGATGTCGACAGAATTGTAAGTTATGTAATGAAGTACTCAGAGCAAGCGATAATATATTCATATGATAAATATGCACGAAACGTAATTTTATAGGGGTCTAATAGCTATGGGAAAAACTGACATAAATTATCGTTTAAATATTCCACACGATATACAGTACCGAATTCTTCATTTTGGAATAACTGACTTCCTAAGTGAGAACAATTATTATTATTTTACTGAAATAATTGTACTATACACAAAATACTTTAACAGCTGCTGTGGGCGGTGCAGCAGGATTGTTTCTTGGAGCCAGCATAATCTCATTTATCGAAATATTTTATTATGCAACTCTACGACTCTTTTGGTATATAGTGAAACTTAATCAACAAAAGAGAAAACGTATGTCTTAAGAAGAATACAGAGAAGACGAATATTCAAACATACTGGATGACTGCAACAATATATAGCATATGAGCGGTATGTTTAATTACTTTAGTATTCATATATGTCTATAGTACTATGTTGAAATAATAGGGTAAACAAAAGCGGTTTCTGACTAACATACCACTATTGTGATTACTTTGAAGTGCAACCGCATCTATGAAACATATAGTGGTACCTTATGTATTTGTTTTGGAAAAAAAAATAATTTTGCTTATTCGATGTCTTGATACCCAAAGTGCTAAACACCTTCAAATGTTATTATGTCATTAACATCTAAAACTTGTTATTCGAATTTCAAATCTATTTCAAAACTGACATGATTGATCTGATGTTGTAAAGCCATGTGCAATAAAAATTGGTGCCGTAATGAATGTAGATCGAAGAGGATTAAATATTTTTGAGAATTTCTATGTTTTTCCAGATTTTCCACATTTAAATATAATGTAGTCAATATTCTTTAATTACATTTTACTTCCCTAATTTATCGATCCTCATTTAAATAGCACTTACATTAGACAAGTAATTTAAGAATCTTTGGTGTTTGTTCACTTTTGCGATTGCATTCGATGCTGCAATAACGCTACGTATCGCGTGGCAAACTTCAATTTCATGTCGTAGTAAGTTTTTCAATTAGCTGCTATACTGCATCAATGATAATTTGAATGTTGCAATTTCCAGAGGTACTTTATCTTTTATTCAGAAAAGTCCCAAGTTTTAATTTGAACAATTCTACTAAAATAATTTTTAATGTAATCCTATCGAGTTGTCGAATAAACACAAACATAATTTCTTTGATTATATTTATATATCCCTCAAAGCACGAAAAATGGTATTGCCGCGATTATTATACATAATTTTCATACAAAAAGCCAAATTTAATATAAGAAAGTCAAAGACTATACCATATAGTTCAATATCGGAGAAAAGATGTTTGCCTTGAGGGAAAGAGCTATGCGATTTTGTTTTGCTTGCGCCTTTGCTGATACAAAATAAGTACTTACTGAGTTAAAGGGAAAAGTGTTCCATGCCTGTAAATTTTATTATCTCTTTTAGATCCGGAACCCGATTGTTTCTGTCAATTACAATTTGATTTGTCACTTCGTTTGAAATTTTGAATATAAACATTTGCAATCGTGCATTCAGATACAAACATTCGTGATTATAATTGTCCATATTCATACTTTTCGTTTAGATGTTATCTAGATAAGACACTTCCACCTGCACCATCCTGGCATGTCTCATAAAGCATAACAAAATGGAAACCCTCATACAGTAAATAATTATAACATGTTATTAGTGGTAAGTAAATGCTATGTGTATAATTGGAAAAATACAGGGCAATAAGAATTTTAATGTTCCTAAAAATCAGAAGATAACTTTTACATTTTGTAATTGTGAAAAATAATAGCACTTTAACAAATGGAAAGTATAAGAATGGACGATAACAGGTATAAAATTTCTAACTAACCAGTTGATTCACTTGAATTTCGTTATTCTTTTCATTCGAAAAACAGAAGTTTGATGAGAATGGTATGTTTGAAATGAACTGATGCGTATTTAGTATTTAGAAAATAAAGTTTGTTTTAAAACAATTGCATTACACTTTGATGCGATACACAGAGTAAATAAATATCATTGTATACATACAAATATAAATATGTCTTTATGACGTCAGAACGGACGTGCATAGAATTTTTTACTATATATACAATGAAATAATTGGGCACTGATTAATTCTACGTGTACTTTTTGTCGACTCCTGCTAATCGAGGTAGAATTTACAACTATCACGCTATTTTAGAAAGACGCTAGAATGTGACTGAATGGTGTATCAGGACTCTTGGCAGCCGTCTCGAAAGTTTCAACAAAGGCTTTCCTTTGACTCTCGCTGGAAAGCTAAAAAGTATTAAAGATTATAATTTTATAAGTCAAACTTCCCAATAAAGAGACAAAATGATAAAGTACCTTGTGATAGAAGTCCGCTGCAGCAATGCATAATATCTTCTTATCTTCGTATTCATACTTGCCAATTCTAGATTGAACATGAGGAAATCTATTAATAATACATTAAGAAATAATAGTAATAATTTGTGACCAATTATAAATATTTCTGTGTATACTACATCTTCGAAATCTGAAGTAATATTAAAAATCAAAAAGGATACAAGGCTCTTAACCATTGATTGGTTGAGGCGCTTATGAAGAAACACGATAAACACCAAGTCGACATAGCAACTGGTAAGCTTTGAATAAAATTGGGTAAACTGAAAAGTACCCAGTCTTGAAGCAAACCCAATTGAGTACCATTGCACGCTCTTTCGCAAACCTGATAAAACAAAATTTCGTATATTATCATGGATGTCTTCATTTAATGGGATAGTACAAAAGACAATCTACACCTTAACCCATTTTCATCATCCTAAGCACTGCATACCTAAGAGTTACTAACCTGAAAAACAACAGCAGATAACAACCTAGGATGAGGTTGCTGTGGTGAAAGAAATTCTCCAATAACCCTAGTCAAAATTTCTGATGGTGGAAAGAAGTCACCCAAGACCCCAGACAAAACTGCACACAGTATTTCAACTTCCATTGGATATCCTTTCTTTATTCGATCAAAGATTCCGGAAGTTCTCTCAATAGATCGTACAAGTGCTTCTGGTTCAGCATCCGGTAGAGGCTCCTCCACATCCGGTTGATTTAATCTATCTGCTGCCTCAGTGTACATACACGTTAACAATAATTGCAACGCAGGCAGAGCCAGTATGGGATTAGCTTGTCTCAATCGATCAATTGCTACTTTGACTATTTGCTCCGTTACCTTTCCCACAACGCTCTTCGTAGCAACGAGCCTTTCCAGTCCCTAAAAAATAATGATATAGCGTTGTGTAATTTTTCAATTTTAATAAAAGAAAAATCATAAAGCATTACTTGTAGAAGGGTTTGATGAAGAGTATTGGAGATATTCTTTTTTGATACTAAAGAAAGAACGAGTTCCAAGACAGCAGGAGCTTCAGAATCTGGTGGAGTATCATCAGCATGTTCCAACAAGAAAAATACCAAAGCCCACATAATTCCTTGGTGTTCTTCACTTTGACTTAATACTCTAAAAATCCAATATGGCGTTTATTATTTCTTTCATTCTATTTATGCTATGAGTTCCTGAAGATCTGACATACCCATTTGAGTCTTGTGTGTCGATATGCTTTTGAATATATTCTATAGCTAACGGATGTATCATATTCATCGTTTCCTCGCAGTCGGCCAGCACTGCGCTTTGTAGTAAATAGAGAGTTCCGTGTAACGCAGAGACTCCGGCTGGTAGGAAGTCAGACTTCAAATTAATATCGACCAATCGCTTTACTTTGTCTAAGGTCTCAACATCCTAAAAAACAGATAAAAAAGACACGTAAGATCATTTTGAAAATTAGATATCACTTGACAGTTTCTTTTACCAGTGGTGTTAAAACAGCAGCAGCTTTGCAAACTGCGATAACAATGTATTGATGTAATATTTCATTCTCCACTGGATGTGTCCTTGAAATCTCTAAACAAGTATCCAGCATCCATTGGTACTGTCCTCTTTCAACAAATAACTCAGATATAGATAAAATTGATTTGATGACCTCGTTCAGCAGTCGTAAAGATATATTGGATTGAGGTAATATCCATGAAGAATACAATTCTATTAAAAATCGAAGACAGGAATTCAAGTCCAGAGACATAGGTATCAGAGCGTCGTTTCTTCTGTTTTTCAATGTCAGTACACTGGAACTCAATTTATTTTCATGTAGATAACACGAAGCCCACAAGTAAGGAACAGACAGCTGACTGTAAGTAAACATGTGCGAATTGCCAACACGTTCGATATTTCCTCTCGAGAAAATGTGCTCTAATTTCAATCCATAGACGTTCCTTGAATCATTCATACATTCATATTTCCACAGTAGGGTATCCTGTATAATAAAGAGTTTCCGGGAGCTAATTTTATACAATGAGAGTTGCGGATCTCGTGAATGATGAATAGGGGTGCTGGTGCCAGGATTTCCAGGACATGGTAGAAGTAGGGTCTGCATTAAAAGTCTCGTAATGGCCTGTACAGCTAGACCAGTAGCATGACTCAAATCGGCAATTTCCTCTTGTGGCATGTTCTTGTTCGGCGCGACATTCAGTACACTCAGAAACGCCATCCACATCTCTTCAAACTGCAATCGTGATGTCCAACCCAATAAAGTCACTCGGTATATAAATTGTTCCAGAATATCAATCTCTTGTAAGAAATTTGATTCAGAAGATAATAACGGTACATGACACTTCGTGGCACTAGAAGTACTAGGTCGCCATCCTTGCTTCCAAACTAGTGGAGGCGTCAATACAAAAGAATTGACCAGAGGTTGCCTGCTAATGCTTATGATTAAATTTTTAATACAATTGAATAAAAATGGTGGAATGTTCTCGGGAGAGTTTTCCATTTGGCACTCTTCTAACCAGGCAACTAATGTAGCCATTTGTTTACACGCTTCCGCATATTGTCTGGTCTCGTCGCTTTCTAACGCAGCCTGTAATCCAGAAGTATTTACCACAGGTAGAGGATTGATTGTTGTTAATAAATGCTCAACAATTCTTGTAAGGGTGGTTGCTGCTGAACAAACCCATGAGTAATGCGTATTGGAACCGAATACTTTAGTCAAGCAAGGTTGCCTCAAAATTTCCTCAGCGCAATTCATCGTCAATTGCAGCTCGTGAGGTTTCATCTTCCTGGTATCATTTTCATGATTGTGAATCATCCAATGAGATACTTCAAAACAGAGTACGGCAAACTTAGCCAGATGTTCTTCATATTTCATGTCGATTTCGGAAAGATTATATTTTGACAAGCCGGACAGTGTACGCACATACGTTATCACTGATGGTACTATCATGAATAAAAAGTCCCAGTAGTGAGAATCTGCGAGTAATTCTGTAAACCTAGACGTATATGAATTTTTTGTGTGTTTCCCTTCCTTTCCACTTGAATCACGATTGAGTGGATTGTAAGTATGATGAAGTTTTGGCATCATTTCCACAATATATTGCACGTGCTGTAGTAGGCACTGCTTGGCAGCAGTGTACAGAGAATTTTCTTTGAATTCAAAACTTTCCTCCTTTACATCTTCACCGAGTTCCAAATCCTGACACTTCTCGATCGTCTTTCTGACACCTTGTTTAATACATTCCTTCAAGATCTTAACATTGAATTCCTTGCACGTAATAATGTCAATAATATCATCAAAATCTAGGTTACTCAATAACTGGGCTGATTCGTATGAACCATAATTAATGCTTGGATGACAGCAACGCAATTTGGTTTGCGTGAAAAACCAATTTTTATCTAATTGGATACTTCTGATGGTCGATGGGTTGAATGGTCGACATTGTTCCAATTCTAAAGGTGACAGATCATAATGCTTGGCGCCAAGTTTATTCAATAGGATAACAAGACTGCCGTGTTTCTTAGCTAATTTAGTAGAATGCAAAATGTCCATGGTCTTAATAAGATCTTCCTTTGGTAATTGCTCATTAGCCTCTTCCATGCTGAATGTCAACAATGTTTCAGCCCTACGACTTGCTATTTTAGCAGCCATTCTAGACAATGCTAAATGCTTGGAAGCCAGCAATCTTGGTACCAGTGCCAATATTAATGGTCCACTTTGAGAATTATGTGCGCCTTCGACGCAAAGTAATAATTTTTTCACAAAACTTGGCCTCGACAGATCTAAACATCTGGCTGCAATAGCCTGCACCAAGAGACCACTAGCTGCTGGATTTCTATGTACAGCAGCTGCTACCAATTCTCTAACGGGAGACTCAGTAGCCAAATTTATGGTCTCCTCGATGTGATTGACTAACAACCACGTAAGAGGTTCCGCGTCACTGAGATTCTCGCAGACATAATCGCAGAATAATATGGTACCACCTTTCCTGACGATATCAACGTTTATACTGCTATTATAATCACTTGGGCTTGGCTTCGTTGTACTTGGACTATACCGGACAGCGTAACTCGACGAATGTATACCAAGGACTTTAGACCAGAAGATCATTTCGCTGTAACTCAGAAGTGTCATCAAATATGCCCATTGACATGTAAGTAGTGGACACTTGTTAGAAATTTCTAACATGATTGTATTTAGATCCATCAGTGGCAATATCTCATCATCAGGGATGTTACGACCTTGTATCATTTGCATAGTTGCGTTTGCTACCTTGCAGTGACTGCCAGACTCAAACATATGAACACATAATTGTAAAAACAATGCGAACTGATGTATCAAATAATCATCACAGGTCAAGCTCTCAGTCGAATTTGCCAGAGAATTTTCGACTTTATTATTAATCAGTCCAAGAAGCTTATATACTCTGGCACTGATCAATTCAATCACTCGGAATATAAATCTGGCTAGAATCCTTTCAGGTAGTACATTAAAGCTTTGCGTATTCAGTACGTTCAATGGATCCATCATGGTATCTGTCGATTGATAAAGAGAATCTGGCAACATTAATAATCGTGGCATGTCCGTCATGTATGTACTGCAATCTGAAAGCCTAGCCAACATGACTTCCTCCTTTGCGTAGGATATTAAGGTTAAAGATACAACATTGATCATGCCCAACCAACGTTTTAGCTTAATAATTGGCTCGTCCGCATTGGGTGGTATGGAAAACAATACTTTAAGAAGTGGATCAACTGGTCTGAAGACAGTTGGAGAAACAGCCGCGAAGAGTTTTACTAAAGCAGTATGAGCCTCCTTAGTTTCAATTTTGATTTTTCCATCGGCTAACATAGGCAGGACAGTATCCGTCGTTAATCTAGACCATCGGCGCCATTTTTCTTCGCCATTGCCATCGCCATTGGCTCGCGACTCTGTGAGACAAACAGCTAGGAGTTCAATCACTTGATGATAGTCAACCAATTTAAGAAGCATTGACACCAAGACCTCTCGGGTTGTTTCAAGTTCTTTTTGCTCTGATGAACTGGATCTTGCATTTCTTACCAAGAATATATCTTCAACAACTGGCGTAAGGGCCGGTATACAATGCGTAAGAGGTGGTTGACCACTGGCCATTAATCTATCACACAACTGAATGATTTCCGGCACCCCGATTATTACTTTCGTGTGATATTTATTGTAGGAGAGATGTACCAGAAAGTTGAATATCTTTGGCAAGAGGTCCTCTGTATGAGGTATTTGACCCTCTTCGATGAATTCGAATTGCTTAATTATAAAATCTTTAAAAATCATATCGGAATCCAGAAGACAGTAGTTCACGTGTAACTGTACCAATTGACTCACTAGCATTAGAACTTGGCATTGAAGAGAAACCGAACTGGTCACAGTATACTGTTTTAAGGATTTTATAACCATCGGTTCAAACAGACGAATAAAGGAAGCAACCGAAACGTTTGAATCCATCGATCGCGTTAAACTTTTTGAAACACTTGACATTTTCCTCTCTCCTTTTCTTCGTAGTAAACGAATCCATCTGCAATAATGAAACAGTATGAATTATATCGTTCGTACTATAGATACGTTTATACTCTAAATTATTTACCCTGTGTCGGGTTCGTTTCCACCTCTGCAATTATTTCCTATAGCTTTTATAGCTTCAGCCATTTGCCTAGCTGGTCTTTGAAAACACTGATTGTAAAACCCTTTCGCATCATCTCTGGAGGCACCGGTTCGATTCAAGTTTCTCTGTACATCGAATTCACTCCATTGAGCGCTTAAATTTGCTCCGAATAAACATTTCAGTAATTGCTGAACACATTGAACCGTCGCGGTCGGCGATAACACAACGGTAGTCTGCAGATAATGCAAAATTTCTTCAGCTATCCTACCAGTTTCATGAATACTCGCTATTTCAAGTATTTGCGAAAGTACTTCCAACGTTGCATTCAATAAAGAAATATACATCTCGCTAGCTTCTGAGTCCAGTGTGACTTTATAATTTGAATTGGCTGCTTTCAATATATCATATAGCTTCACATAATGTGGAATATGCGAAAATGCTCCCATCTGTTCCTTTCCGAACTTCAAAGTTGTCTTTCGCTCCTCTTTTTCTTTCGGCTTTGCTTCTGTTGCAGCTCTTCTTTTTGGAGATAAAGTCTGTGGCGTTGGCAAGGAGGGTAATGATGATTTCGTACTCGGTTGTGTCAACTGTATCTCATCAATAACGTGAACAAAAACATTCAACATCCTTGCCACATGAATGAGTAAGAACTCCAAGTATTGGTACATTTGCTTATCCTTGAACAACCCCCACAATTTCACAGTATCCGTATCATTTTTGTTAACAGGTTCACTAGGCTTCAAATTGCAAAATGCCATCCCGGATGCGAGATTTCCAGCGAGTAAGATCAAATGCCTATGCGTTGATAAATCCATACTTATTTGTGATGAAGATAGTAATGATATAGCAAAAGGCATTAGACCGTTGCAGATCGGTAGTGCAATATCATTCAGTAAATTGTTATCGTTAACGTCTCCTCGACTGTTTGATCTTCTATAAGTTTTCTTAACTGGAGGTTTTGGGACTAAACAGTCCCATGCTCTAGGATATACCGTCGTGAAATAGATCTCGCTTAATTTATTTAGAGCTTCGCAGCAGCCATAAGTTAAATACTTGGAGTAGTCCATTATGACGGTTTCTGTTAATACACTGACAATTTGCGATAGAGCATTGTCTATCCTTTCATTGAATTTTATGTCGTTTTGTATATACAGAAAACTGAATGGTTTAACCAAGCAGTTAACCAGAAATTTGTTATCACCAATTTCATAATTAGAATTTTCCAGGGGATTTAATACATCGCGAGATAAATATTGTTCTGTATATTGAGAAGCTTTCCTCGTTACTGCGTCTTCGTTTGGATTTCGATAGTACAACATAGGAATAATCCTATAATGAAAGATGTAAATTTAATTAGACAATTAACATAACACATTATACAATTAGTTTAATGAACTTGGCTTACTTAACAATGGAGTTACTCGTTGCATGCCGTACTCTTTGGTCATGATCACTTAATAATTTTATCAGTACTCTAATAACGTTCTCTTGGAAATTTGATCCGCCAGTTATATGTTCTATAGTCGAATACGGTAATATAGTCAATACTTCGGCTAATTTGATTTTAACAAGGAAGTATGGATTCTTTACAAGACGGGGTAATATCGTTAATATTGGAATTCCGCATTTATTATCTACCGACTCCAACAGATCCACAAGAAACATGTCGAGCGCCATTAAAGTTTGCCGGCATGTTGTAGCAGACTCGTCTTCTAAGCCCTATACAAAAATTGTATATGTTTGTAGCACATTAAAAGATAAGAAGATCATCGTAAAGTACTAAGCTCACCTTTAAAATTAATTTAACAAGATTATCCACGGGCAAAGTCTTACAGTCCTCCTTTTTATCAGAACTGGCAAGACACTCCGATATCATATCAGAGTATCTCCCGCCAAATTGAACGAAAACTGCCTTCAAAAAGCAGCCGATAACCATCATCACATGTCCTCGTATCTGGGGATCAGGGTGATCCGCAAAAAGTAAGACATCCGATATAAATTGTGGGCTTTCGTGATGTTTGTGTTCTTTGGCGACCGTGGATAACAATAAACGCGGGTAGAGCCTTAAAATGTGACCGATACATGTTAAAGCTAACGACTTCACGCTAACACGAAACATTCGGTCAGGAATTAATTGACCGACGCTTCCCGTTAACAAAAACGATGATGCTAGATAGCGGCAACAATATTTTAATGGTACATCAGCATTTGTAAAACTGCCAATATCAACTTCCGGAAATTGAATATTTAACAAAGATTTGTGAGGCGACGCAATCGACAAACCTCTCTCATCCGAGGAGTCGTCATCTTTGGATGGTAGCGTTCTTAAACTAATGGGTTCGAGAATATTTTCTGATTTTTCAATTTCGCTACCGACGTCACTTCCTTCTTCAATCCCGTCACCTTGAAAAATGGTCAAAAGATATACAAGTATTCTAGTATATGCTTCTTAGTTACATCTTTACTTACTGTCGATAGATCCTATCGTCAGATTACTGTAATTTTCGAGCGTTTTCCCTTTCATCTCTATAATGTCACTTGGAACTGTTTGCCGTATTTGTGGTCTTTGAATTACAGGCAATGCGCTTTCTGATTCCGCTATCCATTTTTCGATCTTAGGTTCAATTTCAGGGATATCGGGCTCGAACAAATTTAACGTTGAATCCGAATTCTCTCCCGATACAGTTGTCGTGGAGAAACTCATTTGCCCTAACGACAATCGTCCTGCATTTTCGTTCAACCAGATTCTACTACGAGTAATTCCGTCCTTTGATAGTAATATAGATGCGAATTCCTTCGAGGGTGATTGCAGAAGCTGAGCGAGCGTCTCCAGGGCCGCATTTATTACATTGTGATCAGCATGCCATTTTGCATAATGCAAGCACAACTCGTAAATCTGTATCAAACTGTCAACTTTCTGTAAATTGTCAATTTCCGGCCCTGTTGTTAGCTCATTTATGTGAGGTAAAATCATACGCAAGCATCCAAACACTCCCATGACGGTAGTCAAGTTTTCTTTGTCGTCGGCCACAGGAACAACCCTATCTGTTGTATAATATTGTCTTTAAAATGTAATAAACTATTTCAGAATAAACTAGACAACTCATTACCTATGAGAAAATTCAATACGTAACACAGAAAAACTTCAGGTTTTCGAGAGTTTAGACAAGTTGTTAAGATCATGCTCGCTGCAGTCCTTCGGAATATTGGCTCAGGCGATGATATATTATTGAAGAATGCTTTCAGTAAAGTCTATAACAAAGTTGTATAGATTTCAAATTAAAATCTGGAACTCTGTTATACTATATGATTAAAAAGTTAATTAATTATATTAACATTGTCCCATTACCTTTATATCATTATCTGTGGTGAAAGCTCCCAATGTTCTTAGAATTAAAGGTAATGTATTAGCTAATGCCTCAATTACAGATTCTTCTTTACGGTGAGCAATTGCAATAATACAGGGAATTAAGTTAGATACGTATGCCTTGCCTTTAACTGGCCTTATCACGTGACTAAGTTGGGCAAATCGCCATAACGCAGCTCGCAGCGAACGAGCTGACCCATTTCTTTTGATTTCATAATACAATTTTACTTGAACTTTTATGATATTCCCATCCGCCATTGTCTAATAAACAAATTTGCATCGTAATAATAATTTGTACAATGTAAACATCCTTGTTTATCCAAAAAAGTAAAATATATAATTAAACATAAAATTTAATACCCTTATAATTTTGTTCAGGCATTCTTCGGCTACTGTTCTTACATCAGATTCAGAATCATCGCAAAGAGCCAATAAAATTTCTATAGACTTGTTAAAAATATCTGGAAACTTTGATGCCACTTTGACAGTCGAAGAACAAACTCCATCAGCAATCGTTACACAATTTGCAATTTTTTCCTTTTTTCTACAATGAAAATTAAATCTATATATTATTCATATTCTAATATAATTGAGTAACATCAAATTTTATTAAATATAATTAAATTACACAAAGAAATGTAACATTGCACTGTTATTCTGGACAATCTAGAGGTGACAGAATGATAATCACTCACTGACAGTTCTGCAAAAATTTAATAATTGATTTTTGTTTATACCTGGCCACATAATCCTGTGTTGATGGATTCGATTCACTAAGTAATCGTAGATTTTCTACAGCCTTAAACACATTATTCACAGTTGCCATTTTTCCGAACAATCTTTGCCAATCGTTATTATTTTATCCAATTTTTTTACTCCCAATAACTGACATCATCGTAAACTGGACCGAAATCTGCCACAACACTGCAATTATGTTTACAATTACGACTTGGCAGCCGCCATGTTCACACTCGCATTCACTCGCATTCTTCACAAGAATAAGAATGTTGGGAAAGAAAGAAAAAATTTGCTGTATTTATGTAATAAAGATTTTAACGCTTTAAACTAAGAGAACAGTAGATCACGTCACTTCATTCATGATTGTGAGCAACACATTCGTGCATAAAGTAACGTTTTCTTTTTGGATTCATGGAACAGATTTCAAATTTTACAAAACGCTAGATGGCAGCAATTCAGCTGTTTTACAACAAGAGCTTCTACCACTTATTATTGCCCGTTCATGACTGATTTTCAGCGTTTACGATCTAACTTAACCTTTGTGAAATACACAAAATTCTAACAATAACATGACGCTTGTAATAACAATTAAGTGATAGTAGTGTGCACATGTGAAGAAATTAATAATGTACTTAATTATACTTATTACACAATCAACTACAGGCGAAGTATGTTTGTGAGGTAATGAGAATTTATTAGACTGTCTTTGACGGCTTAACGTTTATTACAAATTATGAAAGAATACCGCGTAGGACTTCAAGTACCAACTATCATGAATTTACCATGATATCGAGTTACATACCTTTGATTTGTATAAAGATAGTTCTAATTATACAAGCAATAGCTCACCTGGCCTGGATTAAATTTAATTTCCATACTTCTGACAAATTTCAATATCAACATTTTAATAGTAAATTCGTGTTAAATTTAAATGGGAGAAATATACTTATAATTTAAATAACGTAAACAGCCCTGTAAACTAATTTAAGATAATGCTATTCTTGTTGCAGACATTCCGTGAGTGACTTTCTTCAAACTATGTCTGCAATGATGAAAGATCCCTGATGCAAAGCTTCAGCTGTAATACAAGATTTTATTTAGCAATTTAAAATGCCAGGCTGTGCAGCCGTTGGCTGCAATAACCGCAGTGAAAAAGGTTATACTATGAAATGTTTTCCTCGTAATCCAAAGCTAAGAAAAATTTGGACAGAGCGTGTCGGCAGAGCCGATTGGGAACCATCCAATAATTCTTTTCTTTGTCATATGCATTTTGCACCAGAGCAATGGCTTGTAACGAATGATGGAAAAGTTAAGTTAAAGAAAGATGCTCTGCCGTCCATATTCACCATCACTTCAACCAGAAAATCACCAAGAAAAAGAAGAAAGTGGGATAGTGCTATAATGTATGATGGTGAACAAACAGGTTATACAGTAAACTGCATAGAAACTAAAATAGAATATCCTACAGATGTATTTGCTCAAGGAATGAGCAACGGTACAAATGACAGTGAATTCTCAAACTCACAGAAAGTAGAAATAGCTTCAGAAGTTATAATAAAAGAAGAAAAGTATTCTGATGATGATTATCAAATGCTCTCTGGTAATATTCTGCAGCAAGTTGAAGATGATAACGTTATTATAGTGTCAGAGAAGAACACACGAGAAATACGGAAACTGATACACGACAATAGCTTCATCATAGTAGCTGACGAGAATGATAAAGGAATTGATCAACTTATTATGAATGACAATACCTTTACTGAAAGGAACACTGGCATTACAAAAATAGAAGTTATCGATAACAGTGAAGATCAAACTACTGTTGATCACAATTACGACGAGATAGAGGAAAAATTAAAACAAATATGTGATGGAGATGACAGTGCGGGCGATGTTAAAAGTGCCGACATGATAGAAAAGAAAATTGAGAAAAATGATAATAAAAAATCAACAACTACAAGAAATGGTCCAAATAAAAAAAATATAGGGCAATTGTCGGGAAATATAGAAAATATTTTTGGAGACAGTGAAAATGAAAGTACAAATGAAACTCGATCATATTTGGCTCGGAATCGTAAAAATTCTATTGTCAATCCCGAAGTGCCTAAGGATCCAAATACCAGAAAGACACCTGTGTTACAAGATGCAAATACGAGTCTGAATAATCCGAGGGAAATCGGTGCAGAAGACTTGGAGAATTTTGGAAAAGATGAAGTGCACGTAATACCAAACATCAGGGCAGCCATGAAACGAAAAAGAAGAACCAGAGAAGAAATTATGAAATCGATAGAAAGGACCATTGGATCCATACCCGAGGTGGATCTTAAGCCTTACAATCAGACTATTATAATGGCTGACAAAAAGCCTCATAAGAGTAATGATAAAGAACTAGGATCGCATAAAGTATTGTCAAACACTAGAGATACTGATTCATTAGGGTCAAATAAATCAAAGTTCACCATTAAAGTAACTGGTGTATCTGATTACGTGACCGATATCATTAAAGGATTAGGAACGAAATCCAATGTAACATATAATTCTGGAGAGAAGTTAAGCATCCCTTTTTGTGATGACGAAGGTAATTCTTTTATTACATCAGTAATTGATGTTCAAGAGGGATACCTACATGGTTCTCAAGATGATGAGGATAGCGAGAATATAGGGAATGTAATGTTAAACGAGCAAACGGAAAGTATTTCACCAGAAGCACTGGCTCCGCCAAGAAGTAATAAAGCGAAACCTCCTCCACGCGCGGTAAGATTTAATGATAATCTGCAAAACGTCCAAGAACATAAAAACGCGAAACATTTTTCAGAAAGTAACATAAAGAAATATGATAATTTAGATACACGTACAGCAGCCGATACACAAAATGAATTAAAAAATAGTGAATCACCGTACAAGTCAAACTATGCGAACGGTTCTTCGCAATTCTATAAAGAACTCCGACGAAAAGTGGACGTGCAGCAGGAAGTGATTAATAGACTAAGTAACCAGTTAATCATGTATAAAGATCTAGAGATTAAGTTGAACAGAGTAAATCTAGAATTGCAATCAAAGAATAAAGAGATTGATGAATTATCACGTAGAACAAATAAGAAGTTAACGCCTGTTCAGGACAAACATGGCAATCGCAAGGATCTCGAAGCAAAGCAGAAGCAGATTCATGATCTATCTACAAGAATTGATCAATTAGACGAAACGAATAAGAAATTAATGAAAACAGTGACACTGGAATCTCAAAACAAGCGAAAGTTAGAGGCACAAATCAAGCAAAGAGATGATCGAATAAAGGAATTAAATTGGAAGCTGGATAAAGCAGCAAAGTTTCTTGAACGGGCTGAAAAGAATACAAACACGTACAAAAAGAAAATGACGCGAATGCAAACGGTGCTCAGACGACAAAAACTTTTGGATGAAAGAAATAGTCAGTTCAAGGAAATGCTGATAGATAATGCCAATCATGAATTCTCAGAGGCGTCCTTGTTAACTGCAATGGAAATCAAGGATGCATGTGGGGAAAGGGGATATGAAAAATTACTCAGCTATGACTTTCCGCTGCCATCGTTGAAGACATTACGTAGAAGATTCTGGAAAAATGGGATGGAGGAGAACGACTGGAATGAAAAAGAAACATTAGAGATTTCTTTGGCGGAATCCTGCAGAGCTGACGGTAATCATCAACTCGAGATTATAAATCCAGAATCTAGTGAAATTATTGAAATAATCACACCTGAGTTAAGTGTTACTGACAACAATGGTATGGAGCAAGTGGACACATTAGAAACTATCACAGGAACTGTGCAGGACATTTTTGATGAAAATAACGATACTGACGATTTAAATTCAAGTGAATTAGGTGAACACTTTATTTTGCAGTTGAATGCCAATTTGTAAATTCGAAACACTCTATTTTTCAAAATTAATCATTTGCTTTTGTACCTATCTTATTCTCACAGTATGGATATTACTGAGTAATTGAATGTTTTTTGTCATCCTATTGTATAATAGTTATTTAAGTGTTTTAGAGTATCATTTACGCTGTATCAGACAATTGCTCTGAAAATTTTTATTGTAAATATATGTACAAATCGTTTAAGTAATTTTCTAGAATATGATAAATTATGAAATACGTTTAAATCAGTCAATCAACGTCAATTCATAAATCGCAAATATTGTGATGTCGGAAACTTTTTTCGAGTTCTTGTTTATGTGCGCAGTTTTCAAGATTGTAAAAATAACTAACCAACAGTTTTGTACCTTCAAAGTAACACCGTAATGAAATATTTTCATCTTCACTGTGAATGTTTGCTTCGCTATTCACCAGTGGCAACAAAAGAATATTTTTCTTCGGCAATGTTTTATGCAATTCCGAAAGAATAGAAATTCCATTACCGTCACGAATTAAATTTGCTTCTTCTTTATATACCTGTTAATAAGAGTTCTTATCCATCACTGATTTAATAATGAATATAAATTTTAAAATAAGTGTCAATACTGTCAGAATCATCCTTTCAAATCATATAACATTATAATTTTATTAGAAAACCTGTTTAGTTGCTTCCTTTGCAGCTTTATAGTTCCAGTGAAGATGATTTGCATACCACGGTTCTAGTACACGGTCTACAGTGATTTTGAGATTGTTAGGAGTGTGTCTTTCGTACATTAATTTATTAAGATAATCAAGTACCATGCGAGATACTTTTTCAGGGGTTTGATAAGGAACAATGCTGTTTCAATAAATATGCTGAGGTTATCGAAAATTATTTAAAATCACAGACAAAAATGCATATCGCCAATTCATCGAGCTACAATTTAATCAGAAGTTTCTTACCGAATAGAAAATCTGGCATCAACGTTCTTTGGGATCACCAATCTATTAGAACAACCGCATTGAACAGAAGTATTGATATAATGCAAATTGAAATTAGGATGTCGCCAAACGTGCATAAAAGTTTCGGTAATGTTTCCACCATGAGCAAGGTTTTTAATACCTGCATCCTGTTGATACTCATTCATGTTTATTTTCAATTGTCCATAAATATCTTCTTCATCCGGTGTCACTTGCATAACATCTTTATAAAATTCAGGTATCTTTATGCGACCAAATGGATCCACGAGGTTGCTTAGAAGAAACAATAAATCTTGTAGAGGTTCATAAACAATTCCTCCATAATCTCCACTATGAAGATCATCAAGTGGACCATTTATTGATACGTTGAAATAGCAAACACCTCTGCATCCATATAAAATGCATGGATAATGTCGACCAACCCATTTTCCATCAGTTACCAAAATACAATCAATATGTGTGAGAAAACTTGTCTTAAGATCATTCAAAATTCGCGGAAGACCAGCGCTCATGCATTCGTTTAGAGACTCTATAATGAAAATATAATAAAACTTAGACGTATTTTATTTCTTAAGGATATATCATGCGTTTGTGGCATACCGCATATTATCTTTATATTAATTGGCAATTCTATGCCTAATGCTTGATAGCACTCTATAGCGTGAAGAAAGCACAATAGAGATCCCTTCATTTTCGCAGTACCACGTCCATATAATTTTCCATTTTTCTCAGTTAATACAAAAGGATCAGTGGTCCATTTGTCAAGATTGACTTCTAGGACATCTAAGTGACAATAGTAAAGAAGCACCTTCTTACGAGTCTCTTTGCCTAAAGTTCCCAAGATCAATGTTGGTATTTTTATCTGTACACAAGGAATAATATCAATACATTTTATTCAGTTTTGTAAACGTTTAATCAAATTTTATAAATATAAATGAAAAATTGCCTCTTTATTATGTCCATCTGGAATGTACTTCCCAATCTCCACAAGCTGTACTTTGAAACCTAATTGTTTTAAACGCGTGGCCATCCATTTGATTATCGATGAGATTTTACATCTTAAATTTATATTGCTACTGGTACTTTGAATCGATACGATTGAACGTAATTCCTGTACATAACGTTCTCTCTGTGCATCAACATATTTATAGCATTTTACAAGATCTGGAGGGATAGGCATATTTTTGCGTATTTAGCAGTAATTAGCCATTCGATTCATCAGTCAGAACATTACTGTGACATATAAAAGTTGCAGACCTTTTTTGTTTAATGTCAATAAACTCAAAGTAAACTCACAGCAGAATGTTGCGAATTTGGGAGTAAAATTGTGTACGTTAAATATAGACATCCATTATATTCTTGTTTATACTTCAGACTGTATTTAAAACAATATTGGTGAATACAGCTGTAATTTAGCGGCTAATTTACATAGTGCCGCTCCTCTTTTTCTCTTTCTGTTTTACTTCTGTGGCAGCATCCGTTTTATCACATTCGCACCAGGGCGTAACAGATTTATCACACATTAGAGAAATGTTTAAAATAGTCAATGCCGTATCAGCAATCGTCATTTTAATAGTGTCTATTAATTTATAGGAGACGTTATTGAGTCCAGTCTGACGATCCCTTTTTCTTGTGACTTCACGCTGATTAAAGCATTTAGTCATATCCCTTTTTCGATGATTTCTATCATGTATATGTCTAATGAAAAATACCAAAATTATACATATCTATTATATAACTGTAGAAGTAATATTAAAGACTGGTACAGGCATATTGTAATTACATGAGTATGTATAATTTTATAAAAGAGATTTTGAAGAAATATATATTTTTTATGATTACTGATTCACCCTTACTTGAATGTATTTTGTGTTCCAGTAGATATATTTTGTGGCCTAGTTACATTTAGGCCTGCTTCTTTCAAACGAACATAAAATTCATCGTCTTCTAATCCCCATCCCCAATACTTGTTCGACATTCCATTAACCAATGTAAAATGGTCCCTGAAATAATAATATATATTATTAATTTTAAACTTTTAAAATCAATTTTCAGATTACAAAGATCAATATCTTAATACCTGTTTACAAGTAATATTCCACCCACAAACGTAGGATAATGATATCTTGGATGTAATTCTGGCGATGATACATGAAATGGACCTTTTTCAGGATAATTGTATAACAATTCATTATTCATTGGCAACAAATCTACATCGTGCATTGCGATATAATCAAAGTCTTTCTTAACTTCTAAAAAGCCAACATTTATAAGAGATGCTCTATTAAATCTATATCTGTCAATCTGAAAATGTTTCAAGAGAATGATCATTGATAAATATTCCCCAGAGATAATATATACAATATTACATTGAACGATGAAGTAGTTAATTGTACCTGATTCAATATAAATATGTGATAATCTAAATCTTGCTTAGCAAGGAATTTTTGCATATGTGGTGCAAATATTAATAATTCTTCAAAGCGATCTCTAAATGGCACAAGAATAGCCAAACGATGTTTCGATCTTCTTGATTTATTATTCATTACTCTATGACTTTCATAATGAATTGACATTCCATCAGCATCACACTTACATTCATCTAAAAAAGAAAAACGAGATTTGTCATTTTGGATTCTTAACAATGAGTAGTGTTTAAAAAATTGTCTTAACCTCTGAATAAAAATTATTATTCACTGTGATATGTGATGAATGAACACTAAGATGACTTACCAATGCTGATCGGAGTGATGCCTATCAAGCAAGTAATACCAAATGTAACGAAAATACAAACAAAAATATATTTAAATCTTAAACTCTTCCAAACTAGTTCCATTCCTGATGGATGTCATTAAAAACTATCCAAATAGCAGAATACAATAAAAAATCACCGGAACAATAGTATATTTTTCTTTTGCCTACGAATCAATGTCATGTTACTGTCATAATAACTGCAGATTTTTATAAAACTTGAGTTTTTATTTTGATAAGTAATCAGATTTGCCATTGCTGCTTCATCGTTTAGTTCGATCAATGCTTGTAGAGGTCGCTGGGTACGTAATAAGTTTGCGCAGTGGGAGGCTTTATATTATTCACACATTCTGGAATACAAATTTCGCATATTCTTTTTCAAAGTTCCTTCCGCGTATGCTATTAGCTATTTCATAGAAAGGAATAATAAATGCATCCAACTAATTTTTCTCCTAAACTTTGTATTTATTAAATTGTTAATTATTTCGGGCAAAATTGAAATTATGCACGTCATAAAATAGAATAAAAGAATGATATTAGAATGAAGTTGACTTTTTACAGTTTGTAGTTTGTACAGAAAAGCGTCTCCTCCAAACGTCAATATCGGAATTATTATGCTAAATTGATCGTATATCTATTACAAACTGCAAAAATTATCTGTGGAATATTAGAGTTTTGCTGAAAAAGATGGTGAACTTCAAAGTTCGCACTTAATTCCAAGAAGACGATGATGAACGAAGAAGTCAAAAGAAGCCAAAATGACAATGTCGAAGAAATGTATATGTGGCTCGACGAAATTGTGTCTTCCAGGGCCAAGAAAAATATCTCGCGCGATTTTTCTGATGGAGGTATAGAATTATAATTACGTATTACTAATAATTAACATATATAGTCGAGTCGTTATATTAGTACCACGTTTAAGGAACTCTATTAAATTTTAACCCGTAGCAGCGTGAAACCTCAAAAAAACAATGATTTTCGGCCCAACTATAGACTCTTTCTCATAGACGCCACTAATAATTTTTCATACTAGTTTTAATGGCAGAAGTCCTCAAGGTCTATTATCCTGGCTACGTCGACAGTCACAATTACATCCCCGCAAATAGCATACGCACAAAGAAAGACAATTGGAATACTTTGAATCGAAAAGTCTTTTCGAAAATTGAGATGAAACTTAGTAACACTGTGATCAATAAGTTGGCAAATTCTCAACAAGGAACTATTGACAAAGTGCTAATGCATTTGAAATCCAAAATTGGGGTGGACCTTATAGCTAGATCATCATCTCAAAAATTGGATGGTATGAGCAGTGAAAATTCTTGTATACCATGTATGCTAAAAATTATAATTTTTATGCCTTATTACATTGAATGCTTCAACGATTTGTGCATATGTTTATAACAAATAATTTGTGATATGTATCACGAACGCGATTTTAAATTATCATCTGGCATTTTATTGTGAAAGAAATTCAAATCAATATTATACCAATTGTTCAAGTATATTGATCTGATTTTGAAGTATCTAATTAATTACATCTCTTTTATAATATTCGCAACGGACATTATTCTTTATTAGAAACTGATAAAGGACAAGAAACAAATGAAAGTGAAATGATATTCAAAACAAAACCGTCAAATCTAATGCAAGTAACTACCAAGGCATCTAATACTTACTTCAAAATCACTCAGCATTTGAAGAATGTATTTGTAATCGTTGGAAGATGGATAATTATCGGCCTCTTTTTCTGGACTTGGATTTTTCGCCGTTCAAAAACAGAATGGTTACCTTCGGTATACGTTCCCAGCGTGAATTGTGGTAATTAAATGTTAAAATTCGATTTCATGTTCTTTGCAAAAATTCTGTACTAATATCTGGATTACACAATTCAAGGATCTGCGGATACAGAGGAGTTAGTCTCTGACTCTATGTACGAGCAATTGAAACAGGAACTACACCAGAAGGGCAATACGATTTGTGCTTTGAAACAGAAAATTGCGCATCTGAGAAATGTGCTGAGGATAAAAAATGTACGCATTGCACATTTAAAACTACAAATCAATAATTCGACTGATAATAACGGAAATGGTAGAAGTAGCATTCACTCCAAACGCTCGTGTCAGTTAAAAATATCAAAAATATGATATCATTAATTTTGTGAATATTATTTGCAATCTCTTTTAAAATTTTCATCAATAATTATTGTAAAAATATAATGTCGATTAACCGCATTTTGCAAGAGAATAAATAAAGTTTATTAATTTTGTATCTTCTGTCGCGCTTTTATAATGAAATGTTGCCCACACTGCATTTCTTATGTCTCGAACAGAACCCAAATGTTTCCTAATAGCCAAACCATATCGTTTCCAATTCACTTATTATTTCGTTTGTCAACTTTCCTGTGACATTTTCACCAATATCTTTATTTTTTTCTTTTGCGTCGTCAAGTTTCCTGTCTATTCGTCTTTGCGCGTGCAAACTATACTCTTTTCTTGACGATCCTTTTGCTACCGTATAGACAAGTCTCTAAAATGGCTCTAAATATTTTATAGTCACCATTTCCTACGTATGTATATCGCTCCTATGATGTATATCGCTCACCGTGTTTTTTCACCGATTTACACGAAGAGAAGAATATGGAAATGGTCTCTATATTTAGTGTGGCAATTGAGAAATATTCCAGTATTCTGACGATTTATCCCACACGCATCGATGTGGTTATTCTGTATATGGAAATATGCGATCGATGATTTAAACGATATAATTTCTTTGATTTTCCCGTGAAAACCTACATTCTGCACACTACGTAATATTCTGAAATAACATGAAACTTATACAGATTCTTTAGTTAATATGATTATACAGCAGCATTCATTTCTAAAATATTTTTTCAAGTTTACTGACGAAATCTGCGTCAAGCAGAATCATGCACATATCTTCGGTTACCCATAGATGGCTGACCCCAAATTTTCATGACCTAGAATTTTGAAGAAATATTGAATGAAGCTAAACTTCGTGCTAATAGTAAACTGTTTAATACTATTCGTAGTATATTGCTCCATAATTACAGCACGATTTAGAAGATGTTTTTTCAGTCAATATTTGGATATCGAGTGGGGAAGTCGTTTTTGGCTGTTTGGGTAGTACCGAATTGGCCAGACACTTCGGAAGAACTGACAAGTGTGCAAAGTGAAAGTAAGGAGAGAAAGGATGAGAATTCAACTATGTAAATATGATTTAGGATTTCAAGTATTCTTTAAAAATAACTATTTCTTTAAAGTGTCACGTCTAACCCAACAAACACAAAGCGACGATTACATATCGGTGATATAAAAATATCAATTAGTGATTTATATAACTATTACATTCCTGTATATGACATTAATATTTTCGATATGTAACTATTACTTCAGGTTTGTTGTGAATCCTTTCCGTACTGGCATAATTAAAATAGACATTATAAGAAAAGCACTTTGTTACACAGAATATTTGCATAAATCATAATTGACAATTAGATTTGTTTTTAAAGTTTGACATAATTCCTTATAATTTTAGGCAGCTTTCGAAAGGTTCATTGATCTTGTATGTATTTATATATATATATATATATTTATGCTTTCTCGGGTAAAGCGTATAGAGTTTATGATGTTTATACATGCGATAATGATGAAAATGATAACCTTAAGGTTATTCAGGAATATTGAACCACCTGAAGATAGTTCTACCATGGATATTAATAAAATTCAAATGGACAGAACCATCTTCAGGTAGTTCAATAATCATGAATAACCGTATATATAGTATATTACAATAACAAAATCATGCAACGACCATAATTTCCAATCAAGAAAATAGAAATTTCACTTGATACATAATCTCACGGGTTCATTCAATTCATTAGGAAGTGTGTCATATCCGCAAGACGTTCTCTAACGGAGAGAAAATTTCTTTATACCCAATGGTTATATTACACTCAAAGTGCATTATCCTGTGCTAAACCAGCTGTTGTATCGTTCTGTTCCATTTCCTTTGAGAAAGCATGGGTAGACATAGAACCTTCTGAAGACTATAAATTGTATAGCTACAACATAAAACTAATTTAATGTAAAATCATTTCATTCAAAATACTGAAAACGCTTTTATCCTCCATAGAATAATTTTAAAAACCAAATTAATAATCATAGATCTGCTAATATGCATATCCACAAAATTGCGGTATTATTCTTCATGTAGAAAGTCTGATCACTGTCAAGGTCATTCTAGATTCCAGCCACCATCAGTCCAAAAGTGGGGATACCTGTTACTCGGACAGGTATTGCCACGTCCAGTCGTATAAAGATTCTACGAGAAAAAGGTTTATTCACACGAGTAACATAATAATCTATGGTAAATTGACTGAAAATCTTTATTAAATTCAGCGTGAGTAATTTTCTGTATATTAATGAAGTGTTAAGCTTATGATAATTTATCTTAATTACACAATATTACGTAGACAATGGATCTGTTTGACATGGAGGAAGTTACAATAATGACAAGTATTCTTTAGGTTTAGGGTCAGTATATTTCAGTTGGGCTATACAATAGTTTTCTTTCATCAGGATCATAAGATATAATGACAAAATTAATCATGGCACAAATTATTTATTAAGAAAAACTTGCAGAACTTAAGAATGATGTACAGCATTTGTGGTCAGATAAAACAGTGCTTAGTATTATTTAAGAAATTTTTGTTTTCTGCTTTCTGATTTCATCGGCGTAAACTCCACTGACTGGTTTACCTTGACTTGAGACTGATGGTTTCTGACAATACAGATAGTTTTATTAGTCTAATATATGCGTGAAAAAATATAACAAAAATGTTATGGACTAAAACTTTACATACGTGATTTACATATTGTTTTTTCCATACAAGATATTTCTTTTTTTGTGGAGTTAATTGATCAATCTACAAAAAAATGTGTCAATAAGATTAAAGGAAATGGTTCTTAAAAATTGATTGTACAATTTCTATTGAGAACTTATAAATGATAATAGGAGCATTCATTTTAAATATATAACAGATTTTTGTTGCTGTATAAAATATACTTATTACTATAACTCCTGCTACTTATACATTCAAATTAATATAATTATTATAACTTTTAAATCCAACATAAAGATTAAGCACGAACATGTTACTTAAACATTATTATCCATTATATGAATACATAGCAAATTTATAATATCAGCAATATAAAAGTAGCTTGATCTTTTTATGGCCCATGCATGAATAATACAATACAGTAGAACCCCTATTAACCGGGACCGAGAAGCGGATTAACAAATTCATCCTCCCGTGAGCAATGAACACAGCGCGATCGGATGAATTCGTGTCCATTACATTGGAATTATACTAGTGGAAATAATAAAATACGTTTAATTCGGATCAACTGGGGTTTCAGTTATCTGTAAAATTTTCGGTCCCAAGCCCCCCGGTTAATCGAGGTTCTACTGTAGTTAAGATTCAACACAAATTATAGTATTATTATTAAATTGTACTATTTATGTGGTTTCAAAGAGCTGTATAAAAATCTTCATAAAATCTCTATAGAAATCAATGGCTAACAAAACTAATAAGAACTGTATGAAGAAATTTTGATAAATAATTAATAAGCAGTCTGAATGATATTGGTATACTTTAAATTATACTTACTTGCGACACAATTCTTACTAACTGCACGTGTGAGGCAACGTAATGATACTCTTTCGCGACTTTTCCTTTTCTTGATCAACTTTAAGTCCAGTGTCTACGTAACATGAGTATATTTTAATGGCGAACACAATACAGTATTAACATAAAGCTACAAAAAGTATATGCACATACATTCGTAATGCCATCATAAGTAAATAACATATTTAAATCATGTTCTTATTATGATGCTTGATTACATATTTATGCAAATGTGTAAAAAAAATCAAACATTTCAACGGAATATTGCAACTATATTTTTTTGAGTCATGGATGAGAAAGAAAGATGCAATTATTAATTTATCGTGTTTTCTATTATATCCGCTGATCGATCGGACATTTTTTTTGTATTTTTCTGGATACCAGAGTTATCTATATTATTACAGATCATGATTTTGGGCATTTTGCATTGCTCGACTTTGTGCTGGTTGGCCCTCATTGCAGTGGTTGGCGGCGCTCTACTCTTCCTGATCGCATTACGTCTCTTCGTTTATTACACGCTAGGAGTTTGCAAGAGTAAAAATAAGATGGATGACAAGACAGTAATCATTACGGGATGCACCTCTGGCATTGGAAAAGAGACAGCCAAGGATCTTGCTAAGAGGGGAGCGAAGGTTATTATGGCCTGTCGAAACGTAGACAGCGCCAATAAACTCAAAGGTATATTCTTCAATGAAATTATTTCATTGAATGACTATTTATAAATCAATACCGTTTCATGGCTTTACACATATTTAATATTATTCCGTTTACTGCAATAATCCACACGCTCGTAATCATTGCAAGCCTATGCAAATAATTAGCTAATTATACGTCTGGTCGTTTCAAATAATCCATTGACTGTATTTCCCATTAATATAACTCCCAGTATTGCGTCTGTTTATCGATAGTGCCACTGCTTGAAAATTTAGATTAAAGAATCTTAATTATTTAGAAGAATACAGCACGCGAAATCATTTAATTGAATTCATTATTCTCAGTACTGTATTACGGTAACAATATTTTTGCAGATGAATTAATCAAAGAGACTGGCAACAACAATTTGGTCGTACGAAAATTGGATCTCTCGTCTTTACAATCGGTCAGAGAATTTGCTCAGCAAATCAACAGGGAGGAATCGCGTTTGGATGTGTTAATTCACAATGCTGGAACTGCTGAAACGTTTAGAAAAAAAGTTACTGATGACGGCCTCGAGATGACCATGGCAACTAACCATTATGGACCGTTTTTATTGACGCATCTTTTGATCGGTAACCTCAGTCACGCAATCATTAAATGCCGCCAATCGAAATTTGATTCTCTATGAATAATACGTAATTGCTTACTTTATAAATATGAACAAACAGTCATTAATTATGATATTATCATTTTTCATAGATTTACTTAAGCGATCGGCTCCCAGTCGTATAGTGATTGTGGCATCGGAATTATACCGCCTTGCCACATTAAATCTGAACAACGTGAATCCTACAACAACGTTTCCTGCCTATTTGTACTATGTTTCTAAGTACGCGAATATAGTCTTCACCTTGGAACTCGCACGTCGTTTGGAAGGTTCAGGAGTTACGGTAAATTGTCTTCATCCAGGAATGATAGACAGTGGAATATGGAGAAATGTGCCAGCGCCATTATCCTGGGGCTTGAATATCATCATCAAAGGTTTCTTTAAAACTCCTGAGCAAGGAGCACAAACTAGCATTCATTTAGCAGTTTCAGACGAAGTTGCTGGCGTTAACGGCAAATATTTCTTGGACTGTCACGTGAGAAAAAAGATTCTAATATTTTTCTTCTCGATACTAGTTTCGACTTAGAATAATTATCAATTCAATCTATTTCCAGGAATATGGACTTTCTGAAGGCGTGAAGAATCCATCAAAGGGTAAAAAGTTTTGGGAATTGAGTGAAGGTTTGGTGAAGCTACAAGTTTCAGATCCAAAGATATAAACACAGGATAATTTTCATTTTTTATAATTAGATCTACTTTAAAGTAGCAATGTAGAAGCTTCACTTACGTTAATGAATAAAAAATTGTTCATGTTGTTTTTATGTACACTAGGTCTCATATATTTACCATAGTTATACAGCAGATCTCTCTATGTCTAGCAAGCAGTAAAAAAAAAACTTGTTAATACGAGATACATGATCTTGTCTATTGGTTGTTTATTGTTTAACGTTTATAGCAGGAGTCAGAGGCTTAAGCGGAAATAGGTTATCCCAGAAGTTCATTCTGCTTTGGTAGAGATTGCAATACGTAACGAGATCATCGCCGATATCCAGATACTCTTTAGTCTTATCGGTATATATCGGCCACTTAACATTCTCAAAATCTTTATCATTAGCCGGTATGGGCTCTCCAGTTTTTGCAAAATGGGACCACATTTTGGTTAATCGTTCAACAGTGATAACTTCAGGATCGGTTGCGTTAAAATAGGGGAACTGACTTATATAGAAGAGATACAGTAGATCATCATGATGGACCACACCTGTTAAAAAAAGAAACAGAAGATATGATAAAGAAATATACAGTTTTAATAGATAGGCTTGTCACGGTTTCAAATTTTTAAATAATATTAATTACCGTAAGGTTTTTGAGTGTCGCTCCATACACTGTGGCTGAATCGTCCTTGATAAGAAAATCTATAGTAACGAACTGGTTCCTTCGAAGCAGCACTTATTAAATTAACAAAACGATGAACAGAAAATCCAATAACAGCGTCAGCATAAAGCTAAAAATAACAATCGAACGAGGAGTATAATGTAAAGTATCTATATTGCTTTTATATTTTTTTGTTTCAAGTATCCAATACTTACATGAGCAAGTCCATCAACATTTTTTAGACCAACTGGTTGATCATTGAAGTAGAACCTTTTCAGTTCTTGACTTATACTTTTGGATCGAGGTGTACCACGCTCATAAAGAAAACTGATTGGTGCAATAGTCTCCCAATTCTGATTAATATCATCGAATATAGAGTTATTTCCTTTGCGTGCTTCTTCAACTGGTACTACGTGAAGAGAAAAGCTCATAAATTTAAAATATTATCAAATTCTAAATTGTTTATATCTATACCGAAAAGAAATTAGAACTTACCAGTAACTACACCTCCAAATTCGTCCTTTGTAATACCGATAATCAATGGCACTTCGTTTATCTTTCCTTCTCTAATTAAATCAACAGGTTGTGCTGGAAGGAATCGTTCTACTCCATTTACTTCAGGTTCCACGACCGGAGACCAAACTAAAATAGGATCTCCATGCCATTCCTAAAAAATAAACAATGATTCCATTCATACCCAGTTAACCCAATGAAAACCAACAATGTAGATAGAAAAACCTACAAAGAATTCTACTAAAGTATTAGCAAAGTCTTCAGCCGACTTAGTGTTTAGACAGATCAACATATTGCCAGTAGTATCAGTTGGACAACCAAGAAGTTCCGCCTGTTTTTTCGCCAAATTTTTCTGCTGCGTTGGAAGTGGTTCCTGCGTAGTGGATGCACCGCTCATTGCAATTGCTCTGTGAAAAAGTCCCTTAGACATTGGTGAAAGCATATGCAACGTAACGCTCCATGAACCAGCACTGTAACCGGTTATAGTCACGCAATCAGGATCGCCTCCAAAACTGGCAATATTCTTCTTAACCCAACGCAAAGCCTCGACTTGATCCTTTAGACCAAGATTGCCAGGTGCGAGGGAATCACCGGTACTTAGGAAACCTGAAGTAACAAAACGCAGCGAACGTGATAGACATACATATGTAGTGTGTCTTTATAGCCTGCAGAATTCTATTCGCGACGTATATTTTAAGAATTTATATAGCTTTGCTAAACATTTTTCTTTCCTCAATTATACCGATGTATAGACAATATGCATATGCGTACCCAAGGACGCGAGACGATAATTTGTTGTGACCAATACAATATCTTGATCCAACCAATATTGTGGCCCAGCGATGTAACTTTGTCCAGAGCTCACGTAAAATCCTCCTGGATGAAAGTATACGATGACTGGTCTTTTCACAGCTTCTCCCTCTGTTCCAGCTTTCGGTGGCAACTGTAATTTTTTGTATAAAAATTTATATTGACTCTTAGTATACCATTGCTACTCGATTATTTGGCCCTTATTTTGCATTATATTTTAATTTATAATATTTTATATTATATCCCATTATGTATAGCAACATTTGTAACGCAAAGACGTATGTAAAAAAAAAATTGTTTAAACATTTTATGAAAACGTACCTAAATTGAAATCTGATAGTCAGGCATTTAAGTTATATAATACTTTGTAAAAAATAACGCGATGTTAATACCCCGTTCTCGATTATGTTAAAGCCTAAAAACCTCTAACCGTTTAAATTTTCTTATACGAAGATTCCTACTATAGCAATAATAGTTACTCCGAAGTACATTTGTAGAACAATGCAGTACTGTGTATTATTCTTATATCATTATTCTGATTATCTACGCAGTATAGCCTGGCTTCTAAGTCTCCTCGCAGTTTTCGTTTCAAATTTATATGGATTCCTGACAGTAAGATTTTATTAGGATCTGCTAAAAATGGGTAAGAATTTTAAACAGGTCCTATCAGATATGAATTCCTACCAATAAACCAATGAATGCACTTTTTACGTGTAGTGTAACAAAATTCGAAACATTACCTTTGTCGTATAAATGTTTAATCGAAGACAATCCTCATTGCTCAATTGTAAATTTGGTTGAGGACACGAGGGTCCTTCCGCAGAAGCATTGAAGACATCAGTCCACGGCTTAGCAGGAATGGGTGGCTAAAATGATTAAAACATACAAATTCTAATATAGAGATTTTATTTAATAAATGAATCTATTTTAACATATAAAACATAACAAGGTTCTCGAATAACGGCTGTGTGAAGAAGGTCGATCCAATTCCTAATAATTTTATGCAACATGTATATTCGCGTAATGTGTTCCATTGACTCCAGTATGATTCATCATCAGAAGATTCTAGTTGTATCATGACTCTTGTTCAGACGGAAGGACTCATTAGACACTTGGCAAATAACGCGTCCCAATTACGAAAAATTATTCGCAAATTTTCTTTTACAGGCACTGCTTTTATAGCCGAACATTAAACCGTACTTACATAATCCCGATAACTACAGTGTTTGCTTTGCAGAAAAATAATAACAAAGTTCAAGTACAATTTTTATAAAAATATTATAACTTACCTGGAATCGTTGTTGTCCTACAGGAGGTTCGGCATACCTAACACCACGAAATGCAAAAATCTTGTTGCCAAGTCTACTCGTCATATAGGAACCAAGAATTTTTCCAATAGGGGCTGTAACTTCTGGACCTTCATCTCCTTTGACGTTTCCGGTCATTACCACAATGGCGACGCCGAGGAACGTCAATAAGAATGTACGGCGCATTTTGAATATGCACCAATTTCTATTTCACGTAGATAAAAAATTAAGAATTATTTATCAGACTATACGACCGCTTCAGTGTCTGGATAAACACTGAAGCTTGTATGAGTCAAGTGAAACCATTTATACCTCTCCCCATGAGGAAGATGCGTGGGAAACGCAATTACCTTCCAAGAATAATGTTAGTATAGTTAAGTTAAAGTGTTGTGGAGGTTATGTATCTGTGCATTTATAATTTACATAAGGAACAATCATAAGCCCATGCAGTTTTCATTTTTGTTATCAAATTAACAAGAAATATAAAGTAACTATCGGATACAGTTATGCGTAAGAAGAACTGCACATAAAAATTGATAATTTAAATAATGTTTAGTCAAAACACAATGATCCTTTAACGAATTCTGAAATTATCCTGTATGTATATAAATATATATATTTATATATATGAAAAGTCACATATAATACTAAGGCCCGGTTCCACAAATACGGTTTATCTTCGAAAAGTATCTAATTAATTAATCACACAGTTAACATAAGTTTAAACATCACATCGTGTTTTTTAACAGACCTTGCCAGTCATATATATATATTTATGAGATAATTTGAAACAATAACGTAATAGAAATTTCGAAATAATCAGATCGCCTTCGATTCATCTGTTTTCGCACAAGTGTATGCAATTTTTAATCGTTCTTTTTTTTTATCCTTGACGTTTTGGATATCTGGAAACCATGCAAAATAACAATTTTTAAATGTTATAACAACTACATTGTCTATAAGATAAGGCGCATATGCTATTTACTGTGCAAATAAAACAGTAATAATAAAATGATAACAAAACTCCAATCTATCTGACCTTATATACCGGTTACTCCTTAATATATGAATACATATATCTATTTTTTAATGTATACACTACTACTTCGCTATTACCATACACGCCTTTCCGAATGGCTTCAGACTTCGTGAAGAGATTATTCTCTTACTGTTTTTATTATCTTGCATAAATATACAATCATAATATTGAAGTCATTGCACATACCAAGGCCGTACCTTGTTGCATGTGATTCTTTTAATACATGCCATTCTTTTAATCAGGACTACAGATTCTTTTCACGTTTAAAAGCTGTGATTGTCTTTCGGATTTCTTACTTAATTATAACGAATTATCTATGTGTATCGACTGAATTGTTGTTAATAGAAACAGCTGCAACGTTTTATTTTCGCAGGAATGTTTAATGCCCGTGTTTTGTAATAATATTTTACGACGAATTGTTAGTTCTTCCAGTCAGACCAGAAATATTACATATAACAATGGAGGGCACTGTAACACCTTACAAGAAGCATACACTAATATATAGGTATACGTAAATACAATATCATAAAGAATAGGAGGAAGCAATTCTCTTTGAGATCACATATCCTGATTAAGATTGATACTTGAGTAATCATTCAAAGCGAAAACAATTACATCGTTTCGTCTTGAATTATAAATATAAATCAAATAGCATACAAAAGAAAATCCGAATAGTAGCCAAAGGTTATAATCAAAAGTTTGGAGTCGACTATCATCAGATATTTGCTCCTATAACGTGACATAAGCCTGTTGCATTACTAGCGGCTCTTATTATAGAGATGGATCTTAAAATACGAGTGTATTTGAATAGTAGCCTTAACGAAGAAATAATTATGAAGATTTCTGAGCTGATGAAGGACATGTTTTTAAGAATTACTTGAAGAAGAAGAAGAAGTTGCTGACCAGTCTTGAAGTTGGTATAGTCTGTGACGTCTCAAGAAAGCGATATATGGACTTTGGCAAGGTGGTAGACAGTTGTATGTATGCCTATGGAAGAAGCTGATCAGGTTATGTTTGTATTCTGGGTGGAGCAGCAATTTTCTGAAAATCGCAGAAGCCACATACAGTGACTATCATTGAAACAGGTTGAGTATGTCAGTCTGGCAGAAAGAGTCAGGGAGGTTTAGATATGGAGACTGTTATAATTATCAACAAGCGAGCGCACGTATTGAGGAGGCGTGCTAAAATTATATTCTAGATTTGTAATTCACGCGCCATTTGAGTGTTGACTAATTTGAATCGCGCTAGACTATCGGTTTCCGTTCTTACTTCCTCTCCTCGAGTCACATGCAAGTAGTTTTACCTTTTTAGTGGGAGATTGCATTCAATGAAATCTGCTTTCATTCGACATAATATATCTATAACTGTCTATTAAATTGTGTTTTTTGTTCGATATTGTAATTCCAACAACAATAAAGCTTAAGGAAATGGTAAACATCTTTCTTTATGAGCTAAGAGACATATATTTCACGATGCTTATTATTTGTGTAAGAATATCATGTTGTGGGAGGCATAGCGACAGTAATATAATTTTTATGCGTCATGCAACGTAAAACTTATTTGCATTCATGATTCTTGGTATTGATCTTTTTTCCTGTTCAGTCCTACATCCTTTCTTCGTATTATTCCGTCTCTTGCGTTGATACTTCATTGTCTTCTGCTTTCGGAGTAGTTGTTTCAACTTTGCCATTTGTATTTTGAGACTGTTTTGTCTTTTTCATATTTTCAACACGCTTTCTGGCTCTCACTTGTCTTTTGGCTCTTTCGGGATCGATACAAGGATCAATGGTAGTTGCATAAGCTATTGGATCTATTGGCTTTCTTTTCTTTGTTTTTTCCTTCTTTTCTTCGTTGTTCTTACACTCGCCCATGATATATGGTTTTACCTTAGGCATGCGTTTTCCATATGGCTAAACAAATATGAAAAAAATAATGCTTTTCGATTTATGTCAGTTATCGGTTATAAATATATTTTCAAGATTAATAAATATTAACCTGTTTTGGATATATGGGACGACCATATGGATCTTTTTCACGGGGTGGTGCTCTTGTAACGGGATCTCGTGGTTTAATTGGTTGTGCCATTTCTGTCACACGACCGGAAGCTTGAGCAGATAAAGCCCCTTTTTTAACTGCAAATGGATTCTTCCTGCAGGAATCAGTTTTGTGGACATGCGGTAGAGCCAATTCGGCCATCCGCGGTGAGACTAACGAGAGCAAAACAAATCAATTAGCAACTCTATTTTATGGTGAATATATGTATATACTAACTATATTATACGTGTACCATAATATAATAATACCTTTTCCTTTCAGAGCAGCCTTCGACACTCTATATAGCTCCATTTTACAGGGCGATGGTTCTGTCCGCCAGGCATTTCTCTCTGCTTTTTTTCTATTTGCTTCTTCGTCTTTCCCCTTTCCTTTTTGAACCTTCTTCCTTCTTCTTTTTTTCTTTGATTGTTTTTCTACCTCTTTCGACTCTGTATTATCGGTTGATTTAACATCGTCTTTTTTTGATTCAGTATCTACGTCCTGTTGCTCCTCAACTTGATCTTGATTTTCTTCATTTTCCTGTTTCTCCTTATCTCGATCTTCCACGAGCTCCTCTTTTTTCTCGTCTTCAATTTTTTCTGCCTCCCGATCATTAGCTTTCTTTTCTCTTTCAATATTTTCATCGCTCTTTCTCGATACTTTTTTCTGCTTCTCCTTTGATTCTTTTGCTTTTAATCTTCTCTTCTGCTCCTCCAATGCTCTTTTACCACGTGCTTCACTTTCTTCAACTAGCAATTTTTTCCATGTTTTCGCATCTTCGTCATTTCTGTCTTTCAAAAAACGGTACGAAGGCAAAGACAGCAATACCATCCATGAAGTAAACTGTGAAATGTAAGAATTCATGAGGTATAATGACAATTGAATAGAATATGGAAACTAACTTTGTAATTCAAAGCACTTCTACGAATTCCCGTAGGAGTCATCAAAATATCAATTTCCTCATCGGTTAATTGATCAGGACACTCGATTGCCTTCTTCGCTAAAGCCATTCTCCTTTCCCTCGCAGTAGTTTTATGCTTTAGTGCCTTCTTAGATATTTCGAAAGATTTGCATTCCTCCGGGATGAACTTATGTGGTTGACTTATTTCCAGTATTCTTTGACTCGGCTTATAACGCAAAGCTGCCTGCGATATTTCTAATGGAAATTCTCGACCGTAGTCAACCATCCGGGCGACAAATAGCGCCATTTTTATTATTCTTTTCGAAGGTTTTGCTTTTAATGCAGCCCTCGAGATTTCAAACGCCGGTCGACAATTAATACTCGAATCGGTTTTTTTATGAGGTTTCGATAAGACTTGAAGTCTTTTTTTAAAATAGCTCAAAGGTTTCGACGGTCTTTCCTATATAATAAAAGTGATAACAATTAGTAATACATATGTATATTTGTTATAAATATTTTTTAAAGTATAGGAATATATTATACGATCGGTTCGGGCTCAGGTTGTTTTCTCGGTTGAGCATTAATTTTGGCCCAGGCATCGAATCTCGCCCAATCGGCTGGTGTTTTCAAAAATCCTTTCAGATTTAATTTGTGTTTCTTACGCCTATGATATATTGAAATATTATATATGTGTATTATTCATAATAATATTTCATATATTTGTGAAAAAACAGTATACAGTAGTTCTTACTTTCCCTTATATTTTCCTTTATTCATTTTGTCCTTGCCACCTTTGGGTGGCGAAGCTTTAGGTGGCATTTTTCTATTAACTCAAAACTGAGAAAAATGTTATTTTGTGATATTTTTAAATTAGATTTCCAATAATTTTTGAATTTTGGTTATACATCGCTGCACTGTTATTTTGCAATTTCCCTCATGATTCAAAATTTATATCTTAATTATTGTTAAAAGCCAAAGATTTACAAACCAAAACATATCGGATGCATGTTACTTAATTTTGAAATTTGATTTGGCCGAAAAGTGGTGCGAATATAAAAGTGACACATAAATCAATCAAATAAACCCATGATCTAATGACGGATTTAATTTTTTGTTTTCTCAATGCATAGTAGATCAATTTCATGTATATATCATCAGTAAAACAGTAGCCGATCAAAACACAATTAAAATTTATAAATATTCATAAATTCCAAATTTTAATAGTACATTTCTTATTGTTTAATTCCATGATGCCAACGTGTATATATTATATATAAAAATGTTTATATAATCTAAAATCGTGTGTCAGACGAATCTCGCATAGAAGATATTCTTTTCGGTTTTGCAAGATTTTTTAAATGCTTCGAACAACGTTTATCGTTAGTTGCTGCAATCCGTGCATACGTTTCCAGAAGACCTTTTTTCTTTCCAGGATCTTGCATCTCCTTTATCGTATTAACGAAATTTGCGGGTCCTCGATTTTTTAGGATGCCTATGAAAATTCTTATTTAGAATCTTATATGATTAATTGAATAGAAATTTTTACTTTTTTTATTAAAACGTGTCGCTTTTGATGAGGACTTTTCGTTAGTTTCATTAACTTCCAACGAATCAGTTGTATTTGTGGAATATTTTGGCTGTGCTAACTTATTTAGGGAATCTGTTATTTTATAAGAAAGTGCACCACGTTTCACCTATGAATTACAAAGGTTATGAATGCTAATGATTATCTGGATAATGTTCGTAATGTTCGTAAGAATTACTTGATTCACAAATGATAATATATTAATCAAATTTCTGTAACACGAATCTAAATACCTTAAAAGCATCGAGGTTGCTAGTCGTGTCAATTCTGGATTTAGGCATTGCCAATTTCTCATATCTCGATGTCTTCGAGCTTGTTGTATTGATATTCATGACTTTTCCAAACGAAATTTAAATAACAGAATTTGATTAACCGTTTTCGTACGTTTCAACTTTAAATTTAGAACAGACAAGAAATTATTGAGATTGTTTATAAATTTTGAACCCGGACAAAAGGTTTTTGTATGAAGATAGGAATAAATTGTCTTGTAAAAAACGACAATCCTATTCCGTAATATTCATTTTCAAACGCAGCTAGCAATGCATTGTGTTCTAGCACTTATTTTTAAATTGTAAAAGACACCTCCACCCACTCCTCATTGCAATAGTTTCATATTAACCATATACAAATAATTTAACATAAGATTACAAAAAAGACATAACAAATATAAATTAAACGTTTAAAGAGTCATATATTTTAAAAACTATTAATAAAATGAGTCATTCAAGTAAATCTACTCTTATGAGAAATTCAATTACGACATCGAAGTAAGAATAACACATGGATTTTCCAATTTATATTTTAAGAATTATTGTAGATAATGTCGTTTGTTTTGTCCACTCAGTCATGATATGCACAATGCTACAATATCAGAAGCTTACTTTGAAAAATGTCAACAGAATGCAATCTCCTGGAATATGCCCAGAAAAACACGGATTGTCGATTCTTTGGGACGAATAATAGAAACCTGTAATTCAGCAATTTCAAAGCACAGGAAGAAGACATCACGAATACATAGAGTAAGTTAAGCAAAACGTTCTCATTATTGTTAACGTTAAAAAAGCAAAAGTACATCTATACATTTCTTAGTCACAGAAATATGAAAAAAACAAATTACGAACCTTAAGACGACGTAACCGCATTCAAGAATTATCACGGCCTAGATTATGTATTGAAAAGAATATAACAGAAGAATCAAATCCGTTTAAGGTACGATACTCTTGATCGACAGCGTCTCATGAGGAAATATAATTGTAATTCCGACAATTACCTTGTTTTAGGTAAAAAAAAGTGCGCTCCGATGCGAGGCTTCGCCAAGAACAAAAAGTTTAGCAAAGCCAAAAGAAACAACGAATCGACAGGAGGAACCACGTTCTTGGAAAATTACTGATAATTCGGTAAATTTATCAGCACGTGTTGCTAAATTGGCTGAACCCAAAATTCGAGAACCCATTGCAGCCAATCAGCTAGGAAAAGTCAACGAGAAGGCGTTGTTTGCTACAGGTTTAATTCAACAATTTTATTATGAAGAAAAAACATTATGAAAAACGTTAAAACACTGATTGCAAATACTTTTTAAAAAATAACAAAACATTGTCGTAACTATTTTTGTGTCTTCCACTAGCATTTTCGTTTGTAAGCTTGATTTCATGAAATTTAATATTTGCAGCAACCAAGAGAGTGAATGAATTAGCGGTGCCGAGAATCCTTCGAATAGAAAGCGGAATTGATAAACGGAGTCCATTCCAAGTGAGCCGACAGGCATTGAATGCCGTTTGTTCAGCCAGAATGGAAGAATTAGCCAGACCAAAAATGACTGGAATCTGTTTCAATAGTTACAATAGTGCTGTTTCTAAAATTCACGAACATTATTTATTTGAAAGACTTCACTACGAGATACATTAAAACAAGCTAAATTAAAGTAACCTTCAACAAAAATGGATATAACAATATTTTTAGAAAATTATCAAGTTTTTGTCATTTTATTCCTTTAAAAATGTATAGATAGTATAAAATACATGTACTATAATATAAATATATAACTACTGATAGTGTACCATAAATAAAAATGGACGGATTTAAGATGCACTAACCAACAGATCATATAATTGCTCATCGATTCTCGATAAGACTTTAAATATCTTCGCAAGATACGTGATTGCATCATTTATAAATTCAAAAAGGCACGATACTTCTTTTAGCTATTATCTTGATCTTAGAGTATTATCTATACATTTACCATCTTGACTCATAGCCATTTGCATTATATAAAATGTACGTGTATAAAACATGTATAAAATAACAAGTTAATATTTAAAAAGAATGTACTGTTGGGACGGAATGTCACTGCAGAATCGCGGCAGTTCTTTTTCGATTTAGAACGTTCTGTTGCGTCGCAATGATTAAAAACTATGTACAACATTTGAGAAGAAGCATGTTAAAACAGAAAAATGTTGAAAACTTTCAGATCATTTTGAGATTCTCTGTCCTTTCCATGTTGTATATCAACCGCGTGGAATGTTTGTCTTAAAGACACGTGCAAAATGGAAAAAAAAATGAATCAATCCATAAAGTCTTTGATATTACGTGCTCTCGAACGAGTATCTAGATATAAAGATTTAAAAAAAAATAATATTTATCTACTAAGCGTTAATGCAAAAACGACTATAGCTAACGAGCTAAATAAAGAATATTTAATGGCTGATGCACCGGCCGCACAGTCTACTATTCTTTTGGCTCTCATAAAGTCCCCGCCTAAGTATGCGCTAAATTGTCTTTTTTCAGGTGGAATAACAATAAGTTGTTGCGAAGCGTCTTGGAATATTAAATCGCTGTACGGCGGAGGACTGTAAAACATGCTAAAGCTGAACTCATCCTGCTCCTTCCTACCATAAAATTGCTGAGCATAAATGAAGAGATTTATATAGGCCTGCATTTGAGTTTCATTATAACCATAATAACCACCACGTGTAACGATAGCATTTGCTGGCACTTTGCCTATGTTACAACGTCTGTACTCGCTAGTTGGAAGACGTGTTCCATCAGGACATAGTAACTCAAAATCCTTAGTGAAAGTATTTCTCGCCCAGAATTCTCGACGCTTCCCATTTGTATTTTCCGCCACAGTTGTATGTTTAACGAAAGCTACGTCACCTCCACCTTCTACCAGACATCTAAAAGCACCAGTGTGTCCAAAGTAATCTTCAGATGCATCTCTTCGACAGTATCTGTAGTTGGTACCATGACATAGGTCGCACATATTGTCGTAAGGTACACCTGTAAAGAATAATTTAATTATTAATACTTTTTATTTATATAAGTTATAATAGGATCAATTATATATTACCAGTATTGTATTCGGTACTCAGAGCACCGGGTACGCAAGATTTTGTAAAATATTCTGCAGCGGCGCGCACTGAATCGCAACCGTAACCTCGAATCCATCCATTGGATATCAAATAAGCTAAAGGATAAACCCAACCGGCAGCTGTATTTATTCCAGTATGACACGTGTATTTATTTTTTAGATACGTCAAGTCAGTATTGTCATCCTCTTCCTTTGCAACAGCTACAACGTAATAATCAGGAGTACCCAGATTATAGACTTCAGAAATAAACGGAATGAGCTCGTAACGTAATCCGGCCGTATATACATCTCCAGCATCCAATACGGTGACGTCGGCATTTCTAATTACATAAATTGTAACTTTATGTAATAAAATTATAGATTAAACTAATTATATCTATTTAGAAATTATATTTTTCTCGTACCCGCTCTGTATGGCTTGCATACAATGGATTTGACTGTGTCCTTTGTAACAGATTAATTCTGGTTTCAATAGTTGTGCTTTTAACGCCGTCTGCAATGAAGTATTTTCATTATTATCACTGAGCATTTTTTTTATTAAATAACGTGTAAGACAATTCAAGTTTCACCTTCATTTTCACGCATTTTTCCATCTCTGGATCCGACGTAACACACAAAGTCATTCTATTTACTGGGCAATGTCGTACATCCAATATGGCATCTAGTCCATGGTTTAAATATCCTTTGTATGTCTGATCTTTTTCTGCTAATTGTATAAAATCTCTGGCTGCATCCTTAAATATAAAAAGTAAGAGTTGAGCGGAAGATGTTTCCATCGAAAGTAAAATTATATCTTACCGAAAATAGAAGATTGTGTTGTTCACCATATCTAAGGGCTGATTCAAATAAATGGAATGTTTCGATTGGGTGAATCGCAGCAGAATCATTAGGATCGTATGGTGTACCATCTCTGTTAAAAAATCTGTTAGTCTCGTTAGAACCAAAAGCATCCCATGAGTTTAATCCATTCTGGCCGCCGTCAAAGCTCCGATCGTAGCCATTTCGATTATCAGAATTATAATTCGGATTGTATCCGTTGGCATTTTCTGTATTATCAAAACCATTCCCACCGAAACGGTTTTCAAATCCTGCTCTATTTTCAAAACCATTTTCCCGCGAATCGAATCTTCTATCGTATAATTTCGTAGAATTATTATTGAAAGGATCGTTGCCGAATATTCGCACGGCGTTGTATATAAATTTTTGATACAGTCTACGAGTTTGCACATTCGTAGCTGAAGATGTTACAATTGCACGTGATGTAACGTTTCCCCAGTTGCAAGTTTTATATTCATCAACTGGTTTACGAGTACCGTCACGACAAAGCAATTCAAACTGATCTTTTGTTACTGAATCTAGAGGTAAAAAATGAAACATAAAAGAACTATGTGCAATAATTAAGTTAAATTATAGACGTTATGACACAACTAATGATAACATACTAAGTCTACTGCTGGCTGATGTCATTTGATCGACAACATTATGGACTAGAAATGCAATGTCACCGGCTTCCACCAGGCATAAAAATGCCCCTTCGTATCCGGAGTATGGATCAGCATTAGTACATTTGCCAACAGGTACTTTTCCAGTACAAAGTTTGCAGAGATTATCCGAATTGTCACCTAGAATATTATTGTGTCAGATTTTAAACAATTCGAGAACTAATTATTAGGACTTGGCTAAACCATCTTACCTAGAGGATTATACATGTCGATTAAAGAATTCACAGCGCAACTAGGTCCAAAATATTTGATTGTCGATTTCACATGATTATTGCAATCGATAACTTCCATACCTCCATCTTTCATTAACTAGATAGAAAAATATACCCTCGAATGTAATAATGTAAATTTATTTAGGTCTATGTAAGTATTCTAATATTAAAGAGCAAACTTACAGTATGAAGTGGCATAACCCAACCAGCTAAAGTACCAACGCCAGCAAAACATGCTTTCTTTCCTCTAAGATGGTGCAATGTCGAAACATCTGGCAACGAATCTTTTTTAATTACAGCAACAGCATATTGATAGTTCAAACCATTGTCGTAAACCTCTTGCATTATAGGAAGCAAGCTGTGATATCTTCCAGCTACAAAAACCTCTCCAGCATCAAGGCTTGTTAAGTGTGCCTTTTCTTGGTCAAGTAATGTTGTACATTCTTCCTTATTAAAAGCTTGCTGACATTTCAATGAAACATAACTCGATCCAAAAGAGCTAATTTCTCTGTCGACTGCTCTTGAGAATGCTTCGCATTTCCTTTGCTCTTCGATAGATACTGTACACCACGTAGCAGTATTATTGAGGTTTTGTCCTATCATAACAAAATGTAACTTATATTGTCTTGCATATAACAATTATACTTAGTGATTCACGATGCAAAAACTATCTTATCCATCAAACCGTATTTCAATGGTTAATGAGTCACCATTAAAACTTGTATTCCAAACGCTCACGCCCATACATTCATGGCAGCCATTATGTTTGTCTGATTAGTCAAATTATCCGAAATGTAATCATAGAATTTCTTTCCCACTGATATTCCGTTTCACGTTAATCAGCCAAATAAATATAGAACAATTAAAGATTCGACAACGATCCCAATAATACAACTATAAATACTTATTAATCTTAATATCAGTCTTGTTTACACTTCTATTATAATAGTTCACCTGTTACTCAGCATCAAAGTTCGAATATAAGCTTTATAAATATATTAAAAAAAATAACATATTAACCCCAAAATTCGATACAACGAAATCAGTATCTTGATTATAATTTTTCTAAATTTCCTTAATTCATGAAATCCGAGTGACGCTACAGCGTGGTAATGCGAACGTGAGTCTCGTAAAATCACTCAAGTAGTAAAATAATAATTTACCATTACTCCGTACGAGTAAACATAATAGAACAGAGAATGTTACGAGCAATGCTCTTCTACTGTTCCATATGCACTGCATTTTGCTTGATTGTTTTTATCCAAAAACCATGCAAACTTTCCAAACGTAACGAATAACAGACAACACCCAACAACCACGTACTATACTACTATGTGGCTTGGTCGGTGGGTGGGTTTGGTTACAACTTTCTATAGTTCGTCGTTGATGGTTCGACGGAATTATGAATGACAGTGAGTTTGTGTTCAAGTTGGACGATACTAAGCTATGGTTTACATCAGGGCCGACCATAATGAAATCCCTTATAGTCCTTATTTTTTCAAAATTCTTTACGCGTGTCGTAATCTCATAATTTTATTTACACCTGTTAAACGTTCTAGCGTTTTTCAGTTTATAAAAGATATGAATGTAAAATTTCCTACGTTACCGACATTGTCAATCACCATTGCAGAAATGTCAACTATCACATAATTCACTTCAACCTATTTGGACATTAATCAAAATTTTCATAAATTAAAAAGTAAAATTTATGTATTTCTGATATAACTGACTAATACATCCGCACAAGAAAGCTCCTCAAATTCACAATGTCCAAAACTTCGTTAAAGTCAACAAAATCTAGGGTGTCTATAAAATCTCACTTGCGGCGCGGAAAGTATATAGAAAATTAATTGCCATTTTGCTTATTATGACTTGAAAATAGTTTCGGTAATAAGAAATTATTTCAGTAGAAAGAAGGAAGAAGGCATTAATTCTGGCTTGAAACCATTTAACTTTTGTTGCACGAAGGATGACTATGATTTTATGACGAAGTATAATCAACGAAATCCACCTTTCGAATCATCAATGGTAGAAATAAACCATGCTGCTCATGGGTGTCCAGAATTAAAAGTGCGTATAGATTCAATTACTCCTGGAGTATGGTCAACAAAAAGAAAAAGTTCGAAATCTAAAACCGGAACCATACCGAATGTTGCTGCTGGAAGTTCCAGTATTTCATTAAGCGGTCCATTGCTTTGGTATCACGAAGACGAGGTCGCAACTGCGAAAAATACGATACTAGATGAAAAGCAAAGAACATTTATCGAAACAGGGAACAGAAATGCCATTTTAGGAGAAAATAAAGGTATTTTAAGCGGCTTATAAATTTACGCAAATCAACACAGTACAGCATCATCAACATATGGAAATGTTTGACTAAAATCCACATACAGACACAAGATAAGAAATATATATATGCTGTTTCTTTTATATTTTTTAGTGAAGGCTTTACTGCAAAAGGTACAAAATGTTGGTATTCCACGTTGGTACCAAGATTTCTCTATTCCTCAGGTATTCCTACTTGATATAGATGAAAATTAATTTTCGTAATATATCGAAGAATTTAATCATTCTGTATTTAGATGCAAAGTGTAATGGCTCTGGAAGAAATTATGATTAGAGACTACGAGGAGAGAATTACAGCTCGTACACAAAAAGCCCTTTCAACCATTGGGGTCACTTCTACCTTTATTAAAATATCTCCTTCTGCAATTAGAGATTTACAGTCGCAGAGTAAACTCGATCCAATTGATTTTCTACGTGAAATATATAAAAAAGTTACAGGAAATTACTTTGAGGAAGAACAGTACAGTTAATTCTTTTTTCAAATTTATTTTGTATATAAGTATTTTTAAATTCTTAAGTATTTATTACCCGGTCTAACAGAAAATAAATTATTAACTGTTGTCACCTAATTACTATAATTTTTATAACAGAGAAGGAATATGATTGCAACGAGAGAATTATCTTATCAGCCATTGCATTTCTGGCGTTACCGGAAACTGTGATAGAACTAAATAAGCGCCTACCTCCAGTACAAATGCCACGTATTCCACCAAAACGTAATATTTTTTTTTCTACCAAGGCATTTTAAACTGCGTATTCATCATAGTATCCAAATTAAGAATTTGTAATATTTCATTTTTCCAGCCAAACCACCAATGATACCATTTCGACGACGTTGTATTTCGCCTTACAACGAGAACCTCTTTATGCGACCGAATTGGAAGTCATATCGGAATAGGCTTAACAAATGGCGCGAGAGATGCAAATTGATTCCAATACCCAGGATAATAATGCCACCACCCAGGAAAGATTATTTAGCAAAAAGGGAAATGGCATTAATAGCAGCGGCGGAAAATAAATTTCATGAAAATCCCTCACATAAAGCTATGTTTAAAGTTGACCATAAAAAAGAAGAAATACCTTTAGTAGAGAGTAAAGAGCAAACTGCAAAATCTCTGTTAAAGCGATTAGAAACTGAAACGAAATCTATTGACGAGCCATTGATAAATAATAATAATTTTGATACAACGATAAAAGATAAATTTAACTTTGAAATTTCTGGCCTTGGTGGAAAACCAGGTCCTGTTGAATATACAATCAGTGGTATAATAACTATCATTACATGAATAAACATTATTACTTTTTACAGGACATTATTTTACTTCCCTTTAAATTATTCCAGGCACCTTAAACACTCCGGATAAAAGAAAGAGATCCTGGTTGGGAGAGAAAGATACTCATTACGTAGTGTCAGGTGTGTTTGAAAATGAAGATCCTCCAGAATTTCCGATATCATTTGTGATGAATGGAATATCAAGCGTGACGCCTACTAATAGTGATGATAAATTCTTCATTGAATTAAAACTTGGCAATGGCCCAAAAAAAATTTATCCTAGCGGCAGAGAGAATTTGTCTAGGAACTGGCAGGAGTGGTTGCAGAATGCTGACGAGGAATTTTTAAAAATCGAGAAAGAAGCAAGCAAATTAATTAAAAGTGTCGAAGCAACAATGAGATTAGTGATACCAGAACCAACATGCGACAGTTGCTGTTCCTGCAGACAAACAAGAAAGTCAAATTTGAAGTGGCATAAGACCAAAACACCTTATATGGTCATAGATTCGATAGCACAAGACAACAATGAGAACAAGTGTGTCTTCCATTACTTAAGGCTGTTCATCAATCAGTTCTAAAAGATAGAAATAGTAATAAGATAATAATCTACTAGTAGTCAAGTGATTCTTTGTAATCTTAAATCTAGTTGGACCAGATTTTTTGCTGTATGAAGATGGCTGCTCCAATTTCTTAATGATTTAATTATAAATAATATAGGGTAATGATTTTTAGGGATTCCTCATTTTTGGCTTAGAACTGACTGATGAGCAACCGTAAAAAGATTTTCTTCGAATAAACTTGTCATATGTGGTATTTTCTTGTTTTCCTTTACATTATTTCATCGTTACAGGTATATTATAGGTTCAATGGCAATGCATTCGCCAGCACCAAGTCCACGAGTGTCTAATATAAATTTACTTGAAGTCATCGCCTCGCGGGATAATGTAAAGAAGCAATTGATAATTAATGGAATCACAAATGAAAATGGAGAGACGACATTTTATATTTCTGGAGTGACGCAAGACATTGAACACATTCCGCAACAGACCATTACTAAAATATCTGCTCCAAAGACTTTAAGAAATGTCCCACCATGCGCTTGTACCGTACATCAAATGTTTAACGATGATATAAGTCCTACAGAAAGTACGGATGATATTCCATGGACGAAAAAAGATGGATTATGTTTTGGAAAAAAGTACAGACCTCAAGAGGCGCCTGCATACTCTTGCAAGGAATCACCAAAGGATAGATGTTGCAGAATAAATCCTTTTAATAGTTCTGTCAAACAATTTAAAAGACAACACGAAATGCTCAAAGAGAAGGATGACCTTCCGCGTAAGAAGAAGATGTACAGTCTACCAGCTTTTCAACCCTGTGGGGATGAAGATGGAATGGCTATTTGTGGTGGACCTTGGGGTGCTGTTAATATACCTGATTCTGAAGAGTTAGCAGCCAGAGAAGAGGAAGCCAGAAAAATATTGAGAGTAAATATGCTTTTTAATATGTTTTTTCGAATTTAATAATATACATAGTTATTGTGTATGGAAGATGATGTTATATAAAATTAATATTTTTCATAAGGCTCCTCCGTGTGGGGAAAAACCAGGTCGTTCAGTTTGTGGCGCACCCTGGGGTACTATAGTTCCTATTCCAAAACCTCCGAAGGATGAAGATAGAGATGAAGAAGAAGAAGAAGAAGAGGATGAAGAAGTTACTGATAAGAAAAAAATACCCCCAGAAACCAGTATGATCAAGGATGATGGGAAGAAAAAGAGCGTGAATCGTGATCAATTTTGTAAAATGAATTTAGGATGGTTAAAGGATTCAGTGTCTGAGGGTCATGAAAAAGAAACTGATAAGAAAAAAGATGAGATGGTTTGTCAAGCCGATAATCAGTGGAACTTGTTCCGTACTGCTCCGACAGTGGAAGAAACCTATGATGAGTATGAGAAAACATTAAAACTTACACATGCTAATCCTCTAATTTTTCCAACAACTTATAAGCGTAAGGAACGTAAAGATAGTGATGAGATCCTTGCGACATCCTGGCAAGAAAGTAAGAAAAATGATTTAGACCCAAAGATTAACGTAAAAAGCAAAGTTAAACAACGTAGTGATAAGGAAAGGGGAAAGGAAAGTAAGTTTCACGACTTGAAAAACAAAAATAAATTAAAACAAGAAAGAAGTAGTAAAATTTCAAGAATGAAGGAGAACACAAAATTAAAACATAAAAATAATATTAGTGCTGATCAAAAGAGGCAAATAAATAATTTAAGAAAGAATAACATGCACGAATCATATAAAAAATCACGCCAGGAGAAAAGTGTAAAATTCAATCAAAACGCTAAAAAAACGTTTGATATAACAAAAACGAAAAATGGACGCTCGGCAGGAGGTACACAAAAATTACCCAAATATACTAATGGTAAAAACTGGCGAATGGTGAAAAACAAATTATTAGGAAATAAAACATTACAAAACAAATTACTGAAAACAACCCGCAAAGGGTCATTATCGAATATCAATAAAAATCACGATTTAGATAAAATCGATAAACTCGAAAAAATAACGGAGATTAGAGAAAAGTCAAAGAGAATACTACAGTCTTTAGAAAAATTCAACATACAGCCAGCCGTTATCTCAGAGGTACCCAAAATGTGTAACAGAATTTCCGACAGTTATGATAAATTCTCTCAATCTTTGGATACCGAAATCTGTTCATTGAACGACAATAAAAATAACAAAAATGAATTTATCAAGGAAGGTCCATTTGGCTGGAAAACAAAATCAGAACAAGAATTACCGGCTGAAAAAACTTTGGTATATCTTGCCGAGCCAAGTTATCCAATGCAAACGATACCATTACGACCAGGGGGAAGACTGTGCCATTGCCGCGAAAATCGCAAGAAAAAGAAGCTATTGCTATACAATATAGGAGGATTGATTAATCATGGAGCAAATAAAAAAAATCAACAAATGACTCCACTTATAGAAGGTGTAACATACGTGACACCTCCACCAAGCCCGAGAATCAGTGATGAATATGTCCCGGAGTATGAATTGTATAAATCACCATATGAAATGTGTACTAGAGAACAAATTGACGATACTTTTAAATACATAGAAGAATTTTCAGGACCAAAAAGTTTGTTACCTAGGAAACCGAAAAATGTAAAATCCTGCAAATGTGGCAATGAAAAAAGGATTAATATAAAACGGAAGAGTACCACTGAAGAAGATTTAGCTATTAATCAATATGAAAAAACTGACGATAATACAGAAAAGAAATCGGAAGTGTTTAAAGAATCGAACGAATGGTCGAACGCTCTTAAAAATGAAGGATTGATAGATTACTTCGTACAGCGACGTGACAAAATGCCTTGCTGGTTAAAATGTAACAAATTCGCGAAGAATCCTTGTCGTGCGACGCCGAGAAAACTACAAGTAATGAAACCAATTTGCGAGTGTAAATACGAAAGAAAAGTGTTAAGAAAAGAAGAAGAAAAAATCCAGAGAATTGGACGTCAAAAACGTCTGAAAGCTTGTAAAAAACAGCCATTTACGCACATTGTGGAAACATCTAGACCAATGGCGCTGGATACTAAACTTATGATTTCTGATGTCAAGAGAATCCCAAAGGAAGATGAATATTCGGATGAAGTGAAATATTGCATAACAGGAGTAGCAGAAAATTATTCAATGGGTCCAATTCGTTATGTTGTATCGGGAGTAACAATGCATACACCGGTTGTTACACCTGCACCAAGTAAAGAAGAAATACCGTGCATATGCACCCACAGGCATTGGTCCCCGATGAATATTACACCTGGCCCGTTGCCTACCAACAGGATAATAAAAATAAAAAGGCAGGAGACAAAAACTATTGATAATAATCATGACCTAAAAAATCATGCACGTAATATTGAAAATAAAGGATACGAAAATAGTATAAATCATAATGATTTTGAGAAATCTCAATTCTCTCATGAAAACAGAAGTAACATAACGGGACAATTGACGACAAATGCTAACTTATCGCCTAAATTGTTAAGAAAATTTGGGGATACGGAACACCTTGCATCTACAATCAATAGTGTCAGGTATAAATCTGGAAATAGTGAAGGAGATATGAAAACAGTGGATACAGAATTTCATGCACTGAATAAAACTGCTGGCAAAACTTATGATAACACATTGTTGTCGTCATTTGAAGATTACTTGGATAGAACGAATGTGGATAAATTGAAAAATGATACAAAAATGCACGAGGCACTTGAAAAAAACTTAATTCAAAAGAAAAGTCATAAATTCGAAAATAATAATATTACTAACAAAGAAAATGATTTAATGAATATAATGCACGTATGTAAAGATTATCACTCATCTTTTTTGTTCGTTATTATTGCTTTGTCTCAAATATTATTATATAATTAACGTGCATTTTCTTCTCTTCCTTCGATCGACTTTTGCTCCCTGTGATTAACATTTTATTATAAGATGTTACTGTTTAGGAAGAACTCATGAAAATGGCCGATGAAGGATTTCCTTTGGCTAAATTACCTGCTTGCCATTTAATGCCTCAGCTACAATTCTTGATAATGTATAGAAAAGGAGTAGCTTATTCGGAATACGATAAAAGTATATCTTACTACTATAATTTAGAATTGTAGATAAATAAACAATACATGTTTATTAATTATAGAACTGATAATGGATTCCACTATTCAATCATGGAATACGACGACAATAAGGCGATATCAAAAATTACCGAAGCCAACTCTTGGTATTTCAAATAAAAAATTGACAAAACTGACATTTGATAATGCCACTCAAATGAAAAATAAAGTAAGAATATTATAAGAGTAGTTAATTTTGGATGTAAACTGCAATATGAAAAGGAAAATTAATTTTCTTCAATCAGATTGCACAAATAAAAGCTCTGTGGTTGAGTGAGCTTCGGAAATCACGAATTATGGGAACTCGTCTTTTATGGAGTTCTATGGAATTTGGTAGATTTCCCAACATGTCATTTAAACAAGCTTATTTTACATATTTACCTACCAAAGAAGCTGATGGACAAGTTTTTCGGCCTTGGAAAAAATCAGAAATGCTTCATCAAATATAAAGTAATTGTAGGGCTGTGAAGTGATTATATATACATATACAGGGTGCTTCGTAATTGCCATACACGGTAAGTCGATACTGGTTCAGGGTGGCCTCCTGAGTAAGAATCCGTAATTTGTTTGGTCCTACGTTTAATAGTTTTTTTGCA
>JARPRG010000484.1:375757-386528 GCA_031001745.1 Hartigia nigra | reverse complement strand
ATATAGGGTTATCAGTATATATATATATATATATATGAACTATGGTTATTTATTTTCAAGTGAGCATTTATATATGATTATCTTAACTTTATGTTCATGGCCAATATAATTGTATAAATAAGGTATTACTTATGTAAAGACAAAATAATTATATTACATGCTTAATTTATGTTACATATTCTCTACGCATTTTAGTAGTATCTGTTTTGGTGATTTTATGACGCGCAACAAAAGGAAGGGACATTGTACAAGCTCGAAAAATTTGACGTTTTATACCAGAGGACTAAAAATAATTTTTGATCTAATCAAAGAATGTCTGCGTATTTCTTCTACACGTTATTTTATATTCTAATTTCGGGATGTATCGTATATCCACCAACAGAATTCGTGACTGCTGGTCTAACCATAAAGGAAATTTTTGCAAGCTGGCTGGGAAGCGAAAATGAATTTTTCATTCAGTACCATATTAGGCGGAGTATCGCAACATTATTTGTACATTCAATGCTTCCATTTGGTAGAGTTTCATATTCTTATATTAAGTTTTAAAGTTTCCTTAAAATGAATATAATCATGATCTCACTTTGTTTCTTTATAGGCTATATCCTTAGCTTAGTGCTACTTGGCCATGTAGATGCGGCACGTGTATTGTTAGGAAATGACAACCCCCTGTGGTTAATTTTTACTGTTTGTGCAATGATAGGTCCTGCTTATACTTTGCACAAAGTATTATCTTGGTCAGCCAACAATTGGTCAACTCACCCAATAGCGCAGAGCCTGGCTGTATATTGTAATAATAATACAACTTGGATGGCTGTTGCTTCAGATATTAATATAGAATATAGAAGGTTGAATCTTGTTTGTTATAATACAAATAGTATTTGCAACAAGGAATGAACTTTAAATGAAAATAATGCTTATGTCACAGGATAGATAAGATTGTGATAGACTCGAATAGTGTTACTCAAGTTGTTGCTACAGATAATTGGATCATCAAAATCACACCATATAAATTGTTCGTTGCTCATCAAAGTGACACTGCCTTAATTTTAAATAGAAGTGATACTCATGCTATGTCTGCTACGACACGGGGGGAAGTCCAATATGTTAACATTGAGGTATAACAATATGCATTAAAACTTTGTAGTCTTTGTTTGTTTTATCAGTTTTTAATTATTATAGGTAAGACCCACAAGGGCTGGTGCAGATACTTTTAATATACGCCTGAATGCATTGGATTTTAAAGATCTACAAGATAAAGTATCCCGACCTATCACTGTGCTCCAAAATGTAACATTTCACAGAACACTGTTAGATAGGTTTATTGATACTTTTAAGCAACAAGTGTCTGAAAATCCTTACTATGAAACTGTACAGGTATTGTCTTTGAATCAATTATTTATATAGACAAAATAACTCTAAACATATATACTAATCCATTTTTTTCAGGAATTAGACCAATGTATTGGCTGCATGCATATGCCATCAAATGTGAAATTAAACAAATTATGTGGAAATGTTAGTGAAGAAAGAGGTCCTGATGCATGCGTCAATTGTTTTTGTAGACCAATGTGGTGCATTGAATGTATGGCCAAATGGTTAGTTATATTACATATTTTATCATACCAGAATAATATATTTAAGATTTCATAAATTTGTATCTTTATTATAGGTTTGCTTCAAGACAGGATGAAAATGCACCAGAAACTTGGCTATCCTCCAAATGTACATGTCCGGTGTGTCGAGCAAGATTTTGTCTTCTAGATGTTTGCTATGTAAGAATGTTAAATCAGTAATAACAAATACTTTATACATTGTCTTTAGCTCGACCATGAGTACAATTCCATTAAAACTTATGCAATATATTCAAAATTCTGTTTAATAATATTTACAATGCATAGTGGTAAATATAAAAAAACGGCACAGGATTTTGAACACAAACCATATTTGTACACTGCCAATATAATTTTTCATTTCAAGAATATGGTATATTGAGACTTAATTCCCTGTGACGTAGATTGCAATTATATGCCCTCTAAATCGTACTAAGTATTAATAAGAGACCAACTTTAAAAATTGTGATTCAGTCAAGAGTAATAGGTAATACACTTTAAATGTACTATGATTTATCAACTTAATTTATTTACACTACTAATATGTTTCGAGATGTATATATAATGAAATGAAAATGATTATTGGATATTCATTGTTCAAAGATTGCCGAATTGGAAATTTTAAAACTAAGTGCTCTTTTTAATACAATAAAATAAACATACTTTTAAAGATTTTGTATAAATTTTAAAGTTATTCAGTTTACAAAACTGTTATATGTTCACTAATAACAATATTTGAAATTATGCTAATTTATACAACTCTTGCATTTTAAGATTTTAAAACTTAAAAAAAATGAATAATAACAAGCAATAAATAAATTCAATATAGAATAAGAGGCCCTAGCAGAAAAATAAAGAACAAAATTAAACAGTGCCATTATGTTTGACATGATGAATCTTCAAATGACAATTTCGTTTATAATGTTAAGAGAAATTTTATCAAGTTTCTTTACTCCTAAACTAATTTTCATAAAATTGAAGGTCAGCTTATTAAGATGGAAAATGAATTTCTGGAAGAATGAATTTATCGACTTATTTAGAAGTTATATACTTTTAATGTTAATACATATATCATTTGCAAGCGAATCATCTCATATGGCATAGGTAATCATTTTATTACAAATATATGATTAAAGTGTACAATGCTCCTAGACAAATATAATTTTCTTTAACCTTTTAATTAAAAATGCTTGATGTGATGTAATAATGTAGATGTATACAATAGTTACTCATTCGTATGCTTCAGTTTCATACAATTCAACTCATATCGTAGATTCCTGTCTTTTCATTCTCTCTGCCAATTTTCTTTCAGTATTAGATCTAGACGTCTTCTTTTGGTCTTTCTCTTCACTAGGTTCGGGACTAGTTTCCTGCGGCATATAAGTATCTTCTTGTATTTCAATTCGATGCGTACTGTTCCTTTGCCGAAAACGGCCAGATTTAGAAATTGAAAGACGTCGTCTTTCGTCATCGACCTCTGTGGTTATTTCAATTTGATTTTTGTTGCCAAATAGTTCCGCAAAAAATTTTCGAGCGGACATTATGTATGATCCGTATTTGTACTTTCATAAGTCTGTAAATGGAAAAAAAACGTAAATTTAACACTTACTACTGTATTTATCCCAACTTCCGGAATCAGTTAAATATGGTTTTAATATAAATCTATCGATTTTTTGAATATATTATATATTGTATTATATCTATAAAGCATTATCAAAATATCCTATAATCTAATCATTTTAATCTACAGCACATGACAAAGATGTAACTTTGAGACTAATAATACAAGGATTATTTCTATTGTGTACCTATAATGCAAATTTCGCTTATTCATTGTTTCAAAAAATGTGCAAGCATCAAAACCAAAACCAAATTTATTAAGATTTTTTCACAAAATTCATAAATTTCATTCTTTTAAGTTATCTAGATATTACTGATGTCATGCTTACCTGTATAAATTGCAAGTTGTAATTAATCAATTTTCTAATTAATATAAGTTTAAATCATTGCTCAATTTAAATATTAGTTTAAGAATATTCTATATAGAAAATATAATGCATACGCCGGTTCAATAAAATCATATGAAACACTTTCATCACTTTTAACATTGCAGTGATACTTCAGAGGACAAGTTTACTTGACAACGTACTCAGAAATGCTCGATTTACCACTGATAAGCTCATAAATCTTGTCACTTGTTCAAGAATGCATTTTCATACTTGTTGCCATTAACACGAATTCCTTCCACACTTTGGAAACATGTATTGTTTCTAGCGTGAATATTTACCAAATCGAACAATAAGTTTGTATGGAGATATAAATGGCAGCTCTTCGGCGAACAAACTGCCGATCTGATAATGTATATTTTATCGTCAAGTACACACTTATCATCTAAGCCGTGACGTTCAATCAAATTAAACTATACAGATAGAAGATGCTAGGCGAGATCATGATTTCAATTTTTGATAAATACGAGAGTTAGAAATTTTCCTCAAGGTTCTTTATACATTCGATAGGCTAGAACATTTTGATACTGAAATACAATTGTTGGTTATTGAATAGCGACAGTTTCGTTGACAACATTATGTTTTTATTTTATTAAAAATAAGTACATATAAACTTGTACAATCGCATTTGACCATGGATAATACTATGATAGTGAAATTCACAAATCTGTGAGATACGACTGGATAGTAATGAGAATTCCCATAGTGTAAAATAATCAGACACTATATTACTGGATATAAATATTATAATCACATAGTATCGTATCAATTAGGGAATCTGTCTTCGTTAACACCACCTCCTGCTTCTAAATTGTCGACACGAATCCAATATCGCCGTGTAATTCGTGCCCGTCTTTACGCCAAATTATCTTTACAAAACGTCAGTTTTACCAAAAAAAAAGGAAGATTCTTATGCTACCATGAGTCGCGGTGCAATATTCATTGCCATAAGTTCTTGGAACAGTAGCTTTGCTGCATACGGTAACCTAATTTGCGAGATTTGTGTTTTGTTCTTACAACCTTTACACTCAAAGGTGTTGTTCCTTAAATTAGCAATAGCTATAAGACCGCAAAAATTACAAATGTGAATTCTATAAGGATCGGAAACCTCGAACAATCGCTCCCTAAGAAATTGAGCAGCTCCGTGCGAGATTTGACAGTCGCGTTCCATCTCACCAAAACGCAAGCCTCCATCTCTAAAAAAGAAAAAAAAAAATATGAATGAATAATTATCATTCCATCCAATATAATATATAAAACCTGGTATCATGTTGTACTAACCTTGCCCTACCCTCCATAGGTTGTCTCACTAAAATTTGAACTGGTCCACGAGCTCTACTGTGAATCTTATCGTCCACCATATGCTTCAAACGTTGATAATAAGTTGGTCCCAAGAAAACTTGGGCATTAATCTTACGTCCAGTATGACCATTGTACATAACCTCATTGCCTCTTAGCTGATAGCCATACTCTTGTAAAAGTGTTGAAATCTTTTGCACATTGACAGCATCATTGAAAGGAGTCGCATCACCAATTTCCCCTATACACGTATATAAACTTAATAAAATTCACCACGCATATTTATTTACCTTTATTGATAGTTGTTATAACGTACCTTTATTAGCTGAAACTTTTCCTTGAATGCATTCGATCAAGTGACCGATCGTCATACGAGATGGAATAGCATGAGGATTGATAATAATGTCAGGTGTTAGCCCTTCGCAAGAGAATGGCATATCTTCTTGTCTGTATTGTATACCACAAGTACCCTTTTGTCCATGTCGTGAAGCAAACTTGTCGCCAATTTGTGGTATGCGAACACTGCGCACACGAATTTTGCAAAACTTGTATCCTTCGCTGTTCAACGTTAACATAACTTGATCAACGATGCCGGTTTCGCTGTTACGTAAAAACGTAGAGGCATCTCGTTTGGTGAAACGTTTCGTTGTACTATCCAACTTTAATGAAAATGATTGTTTATTGTTTGTATCCGACATCAAGGAAGTTTCAAATTTAATTAATACTTACCTCGTCATCTGTTTCTGGAAGAGTAATAGTCTTTCCAATCACTACATCATCTCCAGATACACGAATTCCAGGAGCGATGATTCCGTCGTCATCCAATTTATCGTAAATGGCATTACGCATTCCCTGACATGTTTGCCTTGTTGGCTTCTCGAATTGCTCTTCCTGATCTCCAATTTTCTTTGATTCAGAATCTTTGTAAGATCGGTAAAATACAGATCTGAAGAAACCTCTTTCAACAGCACTGGCGTTCAGAATGACACTGTCCTCCTGGTTATATCCGGTATAACATAAAATGGCTACAATACTGTTTATACCAGCTGGTAATTCTCGGAACCTGAGATACTCCATTGATCTGGTGGTAACCAGTGGTTTGTGAGGATAGTACAAAACGTGAGCTAAAGTGTCCATCCGTACGTGAAAGTTCGTAATATAAACGCCCATAGCTTGTTTACCCATAGCACTCTATGTAAATCAAGGAAGTGTTACGACTGTACAAGGATAAACTGGATTTCTATTATACAGGATTGTCAATTCTTACCTGGTATGTATTCCTAGGACTTTGATTGTGATCAGGGAATGGAATGATTGAAGCGCAGACTCCCAAAATCATAGCAGGATGAATTTCACAATGAGTGTATGTGGTACAGTAAGCATATTCTTTCTCTTGCCTCAGATCTTCGGGAGACATAGCAATCATGACAGTCTCTTCTTCTAGAGTATCAATATATTCGACTACTCCACTGCCTACCAACTCTTGCCAGCTAAAAGTAAAATTCAACGATAGAATGAGGATTTATGAAACACATAATTCCTGTATATGATTAATTTTGATAAGTGTACAAACCCATCATTATTGTAGTCTCTTTCCTTGAGCATGTCTATATGTCGTTTCTTAAGAAGTAAATTCTGATTCTCTACAATTAATAAAGGTCTACTTATTCTTCCAGCATCAGTATATATCCTAATTTCTCTGTCACGGATGTCTCTGATCATTGACACTTCAGAAACGATGATGTCCATCTGTCTTCTCAACTTCCTAAGCGTAGCCATTAATTGATCAGGATCTCTATGGATACCAACCCAGCAGCCGTTGACGAATATCTTTGTAGCATCAGCAATCGCACTTGGAGCTATTTCTTCTAAATTCTCCATGGACCACTCTTCTAAGAATTCCAATATTGGTGACGGTTGTGAACCGACACTGATATACGCCATAAGAGCTAGATTCTTCACAAGACCTACAGCAGCTCCTTCAGGTGTTTCGGCAGGACACAACATTCCCCATAAAGTATTGTGTAGCTGACGAGGTTTTGCCAATTTTCCATCACGACCAATTGGTGAATTAACACGACGTAAATGAGATAATGTTGAAGCGAAAGTTAATCTGTTCAACACCTGAGATACACCAGCTCTAGCTTGATGAGCTTTCTTTTGATCACCCCAGTTACCAGTAGCCAAAGAATATCTTAAGCCATCAGTAATAATCTTGGTTTTGATAGCCAACTCCAAATTGAAATCCTTCCCTCGATCAATAAATTTCTGTGCATACATTCGAACCTCCTTCATTAGATTCTTAAATAATCCCCTGAATAAGAATGCTAGCAAGGGACCAGCGAGATCCAAACGTTTGTTTCCGTAATGATCACGATCGTCCAATTCTCTTCTACCCAAAGAGGCTGAGAGCAATCTGTGCACCATATAACCGAGGAAATAGGCCTTCTTTGTTTCGCAAAAATCACTTATTCCAACGTGCGGTAACATTTCCTTCTGCAGAATTTCCCTTGCGTACTTTATACGTTTCTCTTTTGTTACACCAGGTCGAGCACCTCGAGTACCAATGAAATTCAGAGCGACGTTTTGCTCCTGAATGACAAACGCTTCATCTAAAGACGGCTTAACCATTTCCATCATTTCAGGATCATCGAAATCGTAGATAATATGCTCGAGGATATCGCGATCAGCTACAAATCCCAGAGCTCGGAAAACAATCATGATTGGGATCTCTTGTTTGATGTATGGGAGAATGGCAATAATACGTTGACCGATTGCTGACTTCTTTATACTCTGCACAAAGTTACGAATGAGGTGTAACATTATTGAAATCTTTAATTCATAAGATTACATTTAAATTATAATAAATAACTTACGGCACCACTCTTTGCCATCATATTAATCCACAATGTGGATGTTGGTCGTGAGCTGTGTTCTAAGCATGAACGGATTTCAGCTTTGTATGCATATTTTCCATCCTTCATGCTGAATACATAGACTGTATTTGTCGCCATTTTTTCTTGTGCAATAAGAACCTATATTATTAAACAAACACTTTGTTAGAAACGACTTTAGTGGTCATGCTCAGTTGCTAATTAAGTCTATTGCTTAATCATACCTTTTCTGAACCATTAATAATAAAATAGCCACCAGGATCCAAAGGACATTCGTTCAATTCAGTCAAATCACGATCAGATAAACCAGCGAGCAAACAATATTTCGATCTTAACATAATTGGAATTTTCCCAATAAATGTTTTTTGATGCTGCGTTTCTGTAGGAACAAATTGATAGTAAAAATATTATTGAGTTAAGGTACACATAATAATAAACCTGAAATATCTCACCAATAGGATCTTCTCCATCTTTTATTATAGTTTTTGTAATATCTACATATAAAGGTGCAGAATATGTTAAATTCCTAAGCCTAGCCTCATTGGGCATCATAGGTGAAGGTGCACCATCCTTTTCCCAATGTGTGGGTTTCGATAAATAGATCTGCTCGAACTTTAACAAATGTCGTACAGGATTTTCTATCTCTCCAGATGTATGCTGAGCTTCTGCTTGCAGATCAATTTGTGGTGAATCTTCTACAATTCTTTGAACTGACATCTCAATAAATTCATCAAAACTGTCAAGCTGTTGTCGTACAAGACCTTTCTCATCAAAATAGGCATTGATGACAATCCAACACGCCTCTTGCCACAATTTTGATGAAATTTCTTCTGCATCTTCATCGTCATACTGATCTGAATACATAAAGAAATACATAAAAGTACCCATTCATGTTGAAACTAAAAGGAAATATATATAAAGATTATAATTATACGAATGAATCTTCACATTGTTTGTATAAACTTTAAGACGCATAACCTATAACAACTGAAGTGAATCAACGAAAATCAATTTCTAATATAATCGTTTCTGATTCAATATATGTTTAATTTACTAAATGCACTTACCTTCCTCGAGAGCATACATAGCAGATTAGACGATTAATAAACGTTATACAAACGTCAAAACACGTTTAATGAATGCACTTGGCCAAGATATCGTCTTTTCGGCACTTCTGACCCAGCGATTGTCAGTTATTATTATTCTAAACTTATGTAGATTAACAAGATAGGAGTGCGAGTTCTAGGTTTAATAAACCGCCGCTAGGAGGCTAAGCACACGTTTCTCCAAATTCTCATATAGGCGCCAGAGTTCACATACAGGACTTTGATTGATGAATAGCGACGACTTTTTCTCCCACCATCCGATATGTACCAATCAGACTACTGCGATCCAATGTTAGCACCTCTATGAGAATCTAGCCTCGTACAAATTTAACGATTTTGTTTTTACATTAACATAATTGAAATGTTGCACGAAGTTTAAATATGGTTAGGTTAATATTTGATGTGTTAAGTTCTGATTAATAGCCTCACACCAGTTTTTCTGTTACAGCTATTCGATACTATCTTTTATTGGTTAGTTCTAACAGAAAGCACCAATGTATTTTAACTTAGTTGTAATTAGTACATCGTTCTACCGTCAAGATGGCTTCTTACGTTGAACAAAACGTGTTTCTACAATCACGTTTCTTCTACGTTTACCACTGAGCTTCCGTTTCCGGTAAATTCTCTTTTTGTAGCTGACAATTCAGCAAAATGGTGAGTTTTCTAGCGTGTAGCGTAATCTTAAATTTTTAGTGAAATCTCGAACAAATAAAACGTAATATGTAATAAAAATGGTTAGTAATGCACCAATAATATTTTATTTATGAATATTTTTGTTGCATTATAGTGTTTAGTGGTTTGACAATTTTCTCAAATATAAAATTGCTAGTGACTAGAATATGTTAAATATATATTACATATTATCTTTTTAGGAGTATAAACATTTGCAAAAATTTATGAAATATTTTTGTGAATTATACTATTTTTCTTTCTTGAATTTTACTAAAGTTTACAATCCATAACCTAACCTAACAACTAAATGTCATAAAGTAACTTCAATACAGTTTATCATAATTTGTATAGTTAAATCACTTCTGTCGGCTATCATTTTATTTAAAATATATTATTTGAAGGGTACATTTATTTGTTTCAGTCGCTTGTAATTCCTGAGAAGTTCCAACACATTCTCCGTGTTATGGGGACCAACATCGACGGTAACCGTAAGGTTATGTTTGCAATGACTGCAATCAAGGGAGTAGGAAGACGATATGCCAATATTGTTTTAAAGAAGGCTGATATTGATCTTGACAAACGAGCAGGAGAATGTTCCGAAGAGGAGGTAAGATATTAAATATTTTTTTTTTATAGTCTTAATTGAAGAATTTTCTGTTAACTCGAGAGCATGTATACGGCGTCTCAGAATCCGTGGCAGAGTATTTTCTTTATAGAAATTAAAACTGTGCTTGGACTCTAAAAAGAATTTCTTCTATTCGATTAGTTAATGTCAGAAGTCTATTATGAAATAATTTCAATTACAGTAAAAAGAGAATAATAACACGATGCATACCATTAAAAATGAATAAATTTAAAAAACAATAAGATTACGTTTATAATACCTGATTGTTTTTTGTTATAGGTGGAAAAAATTGTTACCATCATGGCGAATCCTCGTCAATACAAAATTCCTGATTGGTTCCTCAACAGACAAAAGGACATTGTTGATGGCAAATATTCACAGGTATTGTCATATTTTTAATAAACAAATCTTTAGTTTTTGCATTAGAAGGTTTAAGCATATTTAGCATATCAAAAGTATCTGTTTCACTATAGCGAAATGACTAGATTAGATTAGATTTTATTTAGCCATTCTTGCCTCTCGGCTTAAGAATATACATAGGTTCTACATAGTTAAACAT
>JARPRG010000484.1:292165-375657 GCA_031001745.1 Hartigia nigra | reverse complement strand
ATTCTAGTAGATTAGTTTTATTTAGAGTCAACATATAACCATAATTATAAGCATAGAATCTTTTTAATACAACAATTACATTTAATAGAAATGCCAATTTTTTTCTTAGTTTGATGTATTTACAAGTAATCTTGAATTATATTGAATTCTTTTTACACTTCTTAGTGATGCAATATACAAATTGAGGTGTAACCAATTAAACTAATTATATAAAAGTAACTGGCAAAGTGTGCTACATCAATATGGCTTCTGCATATTAGGCTATTTCTGCTATTATGTCCTTAATTATATCAAAAGTAGATCAGTCTTATTATATTATGATTTCATCGATTGGTAATGTTTTGCCATGAAATCTGTTACAATCGTTCAAGGAAATTTTATTCGTTTAATTAAAAAAGAATGTTATTGGGGTATTAATTATATGGTTAAAACAAGATGCAAATGATGGAAATTTAAAAATATTATTTTTTGTTACTTGCAGCTTACTAGCTCCAATCTTGATTCTAAATTGCGTGAAGATTTGGAACGAATGAAGAAGATTCGAGCACATAGAGGTCTCCGTCACTACTGGGGTCTTCGTGTACGTGGACAACATACAAAGACGACAGGACGTCGTGGACGAACTGTTGGAGTATCGAAGAAGAAGTAAACTGTAATTGTGATCCTTTTCCAACATTAAATGTCCATTAATTTCACAATCTACAAACTTCAATTTGTTTTTGCAATCATTTAATTTCCATAATCCCTCACTGACAACTTCCTTTCACGTTTCTAATTCATTTACGGAAGTTGTCGCAAGCAATTTTTATTTATATTTTTCTAAGCAAAATAATTATCGAGAATCTCAAATTTTGGCCAGTTTTTATCCTATTTATGTCTGTTCTCACTCTGGCGTTCGTATACGTTTGCGAGGTACAATTTCTGACTTCCCTCTATAACCTTATTGCACTATATTATTCAACAGCTGCATAAAGGTAGGAATTCACTTGTTTTACGTGATTTATATGGTATGCTACTTTTGTATTTATATTATATCTATCTTTCCTTTAATTGTGGACTGTTATTCTGATTTGTGGATCGGTTTTATCGAAATTACAAAGATACACGAAACAAGCCAGGTGCAAGTTTGTTTTTATTACATCTTCTTTTTCATTATAATGAAATCCCAATTTTCTTATATCTCGATTTCTTTCCATTCCCCTACATTGGTGTCTCCACTGTATTTACCTGAAAGCGGGAAACTAAAATTTCGGGCAGTAGCTCGCATCGCCTCACGACTCTCGGCTCAATCCCAATTTTCTTCCAGTAACTCCAAAGAGCGAAAGAAAATCGGGACTCCACTGTAATTCAATTGCTGAGCATCAATTCCAATACCGATCATGGAAATACATCCTCCAATAAGAATGACTTTCCAAATAATTGCATTTATAACCAATCTTTTATTCAGTTTTTATATTTACGTAAATGTTATTATTTATTTATCATCATTCTAATATATTTACAGGGCCCTATTGCATAATAATAATATACTACATATTAAATAGAATGCAGACTGCGTTACAGTACCAGTGCTGCTGCTATATAGACTGTAACCTGCAAATAATAACATTAAATAATTATATAAATTTGTTTGCTAATCGAGTTTTTGCTAAATAAACAGTTTTATTTAATAAAACATACCTTTATCGTTAGGATCGCGTGTGCCACATTGTCTATGTCCAATGGTACTTTTTCGTTTAGTTTGCACGTATCCCGGAATGTATAAGCTTGGTGCATCGAGTCTTCCAGTGGACATTAATTTACTAAAGTCTTGCTCAAGTTTGTTTGCTATTGGTCCTACAAGTCAGAATAAATGTTATGTATCAATCTACAATACCGCAATAAAATAAACTTACCTTTAAAGTGAAGCAAAAATTGTATGCAGGCTCCATTATGAAGAATCTTTGTCTTTCTACTATCTACGGACAGCATCCAATCCGGAATACCCATGACTTGTCTGACATCTTCCAAAAATTGGGCCCTGTAAATAAATAAAATTCTATATACCAATGCACAGCTTGTAGAACATAAATAATTTGAATTATAATTATGTGTTACATAGGATTTACGCATAACTAATCGATTAAGTATACTTACACCACAAATCTGGGTGGTTTTCTGATATTAGCATATTTTACAATGTCATTGTCCGGCTCAATATTTGCACAGGCAAATCTATTGCTACCAAATTCGGGATCCATGATGACAATTGATTTCCCCATTGCCGATACGGTACCTTCTAGTGGGAAATTTGGATCGGTAAATACTTGACGCTCTAACCCAATGTCTATAGGACCTAGACGCGAGGAAATGTCGCCAACGTGACATCGCAGCGGTAAATCCGGACCACATTCTTGTCTATACAAATCCTCCTGTTAAGGATAATAAATTTAACAAAAATCATTTGTTAAAATATTTAGAAACAACAATATAATATTCCATTCGATTGTACCTATGAAAAACAATCTTACGTTTAAAGGATCAGCAAGTTGCGTGAAATAAGGATTCCATCTGTATCCACCGGCAACGCAACGTGTATCCTTTACTTTCACGGCTGCATCAACGCCAACGGGATTTACATAAATAGCCCAATTGTGATTCTTTGTCTAGAATTGTTAAACATATAAATGATTTAACTCCCTAATGAATATATTTGAGTCTCACAGATTTGAAATTCGATTGTTTATGCGTTTCTAGAACAACAATGCATTTGGAGTGACCTACTTACCACGTTCCGATCATTTTTCCCAGGATGATGAAGTTTAACCTCAATAATAGTATCACTTTGACTATTGTCTCGGTATATGAGCTGAGTCTGAAAGTATTGAAAAATGTCGTTAAATAAATTTTCATGGGTAAATAACATAAGAAATCGAATAATTATACCATTCTAATGTAACCATAAGCGAAACCATAAGGATGATGAAAAGACGCGATTGCACGTAATTCTCGTGCTTCTGAAGGTGCATATCCTCTTTCGATTGTTGAGCATGTTGATCTAAGAGAACATAACAAAAATAATTATTAATACTTACATTGTTTATTTATTACGTGTCTAAGAGGAAAGAAATATCGGAGATTAATTGCGTATAAAATAATATTACTGACCTTAAATTTTCATCTTTTTTGTGTATTACAATACTTCGACCTAATATACTTCTGGGTCCAAATAACGGAAGCATGGTGTCATTATAAATAGTAGTATATTTTTTTCTATTATCTAATGTACCAAATTTCCCACTAAGGTCACCCATCTCATACTGATCGGTAGTTCCTGATGCCGGAGGTGGTACAGTACTAGCATTAACATTCAATGGATTCCAGTGACCATAAAGCGTTGTAGCTTCACATGGAAATTCCAAATCAACCTCAACGGGTGTCTAAGGAGAACAAGTAAAGAAAATGAACACTTATATTCCACTCGACCAAGTATTTGAAAAACTAAGCAAATTATGATTTACCATGTGAACATGATAACCACTCATTTCTGCACCTAAACCTTCCAAATTGACTTCGACGTCGGTAACGTCGTATTCACTTTGCTGAATAAATTCTAATTTTCCTCTAACTGATGTATCCTGCCCATTGCCAAACCAGTCTTTGACCACAGCTTTTCTTCGATAGACGGCACTGATTCTGTTAGTAAAAAAAAAAAAAAACAAATAAAATATATATTTCTAAATTACGGTATACTTATTTTAATTTTATCTTAAATTCCTTTCGAACTTTACATAGAACAAGCTAGTCGCTCTCCTCTGGCAACGGGTCCATGATCGTCATAGAGAACTAAACTCTTTCCTAAAATATTTATCGACCCAGCTAGTGGTAATAAGGAGTCAGTAAAGAGCTTTCGTGTTATCTGAGGACCGAACAATTTTCTGCCAGCTATTTCCAGTGTTCCGTGTCGAGAAAGATCGCCAAGTCGACATAATGTTATTTCATTCGACGAACACCATTCTGGATGATCTGGATTCCAGTCGACCTAAAATCCATAGAATTAGTATTTACATCGTTTGAATTATATATAGAAAACTTACCTTGTAAGGATTATAAGGTCCTCCAGCACTGAGGCATCTTGCTGTCCAATTATAATAATCCTTTCCCGGCGGATGATCGTGAATCATCCATCTACATAGATCATAAATATAATCAATATAACATTTTAATAAATATTATCTGTAAGCATCGAATATTTGGAAACGTACCTGTGCTCGGCAGAATTATTAAGCGAACTGCCATCACCATGGACTAAGTTTTCAATCAAAATAATTGTATCCATTTGAGGCTCGTTTTTTGGTTGTCTAAAAATAATTCTCCCAACAAGAGGATACCTGAAGATTACTTCTGCCGTGAACATAGACATTTGTCCACCACCATGAGGCAAATGATGTGCAAATGTCCCACATACCCAAGGTATAACACCTTTATTATCCGTTTCATTATATCTGCAAATAAATTAATAATATTTATTAATCCATAATATATTACAATCTAAATAATACGATTGTTCTTGATAATTCATACTTGTGAAGGACAAGTGATCTGTGAACAACACTGTAGACTCCAGATAGTGGCAGATAAGTATCCCAATAGATTCCATTCAATTTTGCACTTCCGGGAACGATATCGTTATGATTAAAGCCTTCTTTACGGCCTTGAAGCTTGCCTGTTAGATCGCCAATTGCATACTGATCCTGAGTTCCGAGACCTGACGATAATTTTTGTTATATGAATTCAGTGAAATTATTCCGTGTAATTGATGTTTGGAGGACAATCATTCTGTACCAGGCGGAGGAGTTTGTTTCTCGTCGATTTTGAAAGGATTGTACATATTTTTTGTTGTCAAACATGGCTCTCCAGTCTGTGCTTTTGATCTTGTTGGTTCCTGGGGTAACTCATGAATTCTGTAAGATGCTATCTTCGTATTATAACGTAATCTTGTTTCAAGATTATTTACAGGAACTAAAGAGATGTTCACCCAGGTTGGATTAAATGGCATGTCCTGGGTGAGTGTGACTTCTCCCTTGATACCATGAGAGTTAATTAATGCTCTACGAATTAATGAAGAGTTTTATTAGTTTGGTTCCCAAGTAACACACAATAATTAAATCATGGGTATAGATACGTAATTTTGTTTAAATTACAGAACGATAACGTAAGAGGCTTACTTAGCCAAAATTGGTTTGTGATGTCTGATCTTAGCACAGGCCAAGAAGGAATCGTCGTGAGTTGGATGGAAAATTACCAAAAATAATAAGCGATGAGGTCCAAGAAGATCAACAGGTAATAATGACACTTCCGGATCTCTGTAGGACGTTTTAAATTTCTTGTTGGCATCGGTGGCAACCTTTATCTTTCCTAGTCGTGTGTCAATGTCACCAATCGACTTGGATTCGCCCAAATTGTCAGGATCGAATACGGTTTGTAATATGTTACAATTGTCTTCCCCTTTTTCTAAAAATTCCAAGCAATAAATTTCCGCTTCCTTCGTTAGCAGTGTTTATTGATTTCATATAAAAGATTACGCATACCTTTTCCAGAATCAAAAATATCGGTAGTGTAAATCTTCCAATGATGTTCCGTAAAGTCAACAGTCGTTGGCCTCTGTTTAGTAACGTGATGTAAATTGGTGTAAATTATTGTGTCAGAGGTATTGTCACCAACTTGACCACCCAACCAGCGAAACCAAACGGAACCAGCAACGGGTCCATAGAAACGAGCTTCAGCGATTTTTTCAGCATTTTTATCAGATACCTTAAGGCACAACGTAATCAAAGTGATAAAAAAATTAACTTGACGAATTAAGACGAATAAATGAATTTACCGTAATAGATGCACAAATCGTCCTAGGACTGTATGTATCCTTGAGAACAAGACCTTTGCCCCAGAGACCTTTTTCTCCTGTAAGACTCAATCCAGGAACTTCGAGGACACCTGTTTCATTTCCGGGCATCGTGAGAGGACCAAGTAGATCCGTCATATCAATGACACTGTTTAAATAATTACATGAGTATTCAATTGAATAATCAAATTTAGGGCATATAAAAAATAATAAATTATTTACGTCTCTCCTATATGTCGCACATCGCAACGACCATCGACAGTCGTGTAGTCTACCGGAAACTGAGTAATGGACCACAGCCATAACTGATCTGGATACTGTAGGGTGGTTTGCAGCGCAAATCGAATTCGAACGGTATCCTGTGGACCTGGTTCAAATCGTATCTCTCCATGAAGACCGCCGGATGATATATACGCTGCAAGCCTGAGTGCATTTCCGGTTGTGGCTAAATAGGAATGAGTGTACCGTTAAATCAATATACTTTAACGTTCCTTTTATGTGAAAAAAAGACTTCAATTTTCATGAAAAAAAATTTGCATTTTGTACTCTTTGTTTTCATATGATAATTATATTATTGTTATAGCGATATTAAAATAACTTCTCACAAGGAAAAAAATTAGCAATATGGATAATGGACAAGTTGCATTAACATGACTGTCCATTAAGACCGATATTGAAACGTCAATGTGACATTCCAGTTATATTCCGTAAACGACACTTTCACTCACCACAAATCAGCACAAAAATCCACCACATACTTTCTGTTTATAAAATATGGAATCACGACATTTCTTTGGATCAATTATTATTTATTTACCATCAAATGTTATTTGACACGTGGAATGGTAAATTGAGTAAGTCTTAGTCAGAATCCATACCGTATGAAACTGTACACTTGTACCTCAAGGCAGCAGAACGATAACGCCTTGTACTTTCTTATTTCGCTGGAGGCCGTGGTGGGAGCCGCGAGAACTGGAGAACGATGACCCATAAACCGGTCACGATGGCCAAGTGGCTCAGGTACCTGACCAGTATTCAGAGGATCGGAGAGCTATAGAGTATTTGTAAAATTTCGATGATTTCGGGAAATGGAAAATTGATAATGATTCGATCATTATTTTGGACACGTACAACTCCATGGTATCAACAGATTTCGTGAGCTAATGACAGCACGACAGTCATCTTTTATCAGAAAACAATTGAATTGAATAGTCGTCAAGACCTGGATAACCAGGAGGTAACCTTAATAGGACCTGAAAATTATCTGTCTTTTTTCGATAATATTAAAAAAAAAATGATTTGGAAGCAATTACCAATCGATAACGTTGTAGATTCCTTCAAGACTCTATTTACATTTGAATTTTTACCAAAATGCACAAGAAATACTGCTTGCTTCATCTGCAATTGCCTGGATAGATTTCTGTAATTTTTTCGTATATTCGTATAACGATTTGATATTTGTTTATTGATATCATTTTTTGCCCCTATTATTTTATAGGCGTGCGTGCAAACCAATTTGCACGAAACGTTTAGAGAGAAAAGGAGTCAAGTCAATTGGCTGTGGTCGAAAACATTGCAGAACCGATTGCATGTGCAGCTGCAGCAGATGCAAGTACGTATAATATAAATGGAAATTTTTATACAAAAATTGTCTCGTTCACCATATAGTAATATACGAAAATAAATGTCAATAAGTTATGTATTTAATTTCTAAAGCAAATACAGCTCCCTTCAAAAGAAGCGCGTACTGGATACCGACTTTCTAGCCGATCTCGCTTACAATCATCGAGTTTCAAGAAGTCAAGAAATGTAAGTGATCACGATTAAAATATGCAGTGAATCTAAATTAATCGACCTTTCAATTACAGCGTGGGAAGTCAACGAGATAACGACGGTAAATTGTAAGTATGCGGAATTCAGATTGAAAAATTGTAATCCTTGGCTCTGATCAATCTTACCTTCGTATATTCATTACAGAAACAACGAGAGCAACTGGATCGGTATTCAAGATCCTGACCAGGATCTAATCAAGGATCACAGAGACGTGTACTTTATTATTTATTTTTCTTACATACTGACCGTCTGGATCACCTGTCTAGTCGTGAAATTTATTCTCGAATTTAAGTGGCCCTTGCCATTATCCATTTATCATTGCATCAAGGTCTCAATAAAATTGCCTTGCCAACCTTAAAACTTATCCAGCTTAAAGACAGTGCGTAGTCCAATCCTAAATTATCGTATTTGTCATAGCATATACTTTGTCATAAAGTAAAAGCAAGGTAAAGATAAGTTGGCACTGATTATCCAAAAAAAATTGTAAACATTCAAGGCCAATCCCTAAAAAGACTGGACAAGAATGGTGGACAACTCTGCAGCATCAATACATGCCGCCATTGTGTCAAGGATATCCGGAACCCACTAGATCCGATTGCTCATCCGTGACATCCGGTTTCCGTTCAGAAATTCCTAACTCCTTCACGGACTCCTTATCAGTATTAAAAAGCGCATCCGTCATATCGAGTATATCCAATACCAGGTATTTAAAATGATTTCTTGTTATTTCCTTGTTTTTTTTTTCCATTGCGCAACAATAGAATACAATAGCACAGTTCTATCTCAGCAGATCACGCCCGATTGTTTATGATTTCTACTCTACACGTAGAGAAGATTTGAAATCAGAATCTAGAATTGGGTATCAGTTTGGAAGGTAACATAATCGTAATCCTCATCCTTCTCATTATCGAAACCTTAACGAATCTGCGAGAAGGACAGTCAGACCTCGAACCATCAATCCGGCAGTGTAGCTAAATATAGATATTCAAAAATATACGTGTCTGACATATTTCTCGGTACTGGTGTTCGGTTTTGTTTTTGCGATTTGAGGCTAAGGGTCCAGTATAAAAATTAGAGTCTATGGTAATACGTACGATACCTATGTTCTTGTCTTATCCAGGCATTATGGCGCATGCGCAAGAAAAAGGTCCACAGGCAGAAAGACATTCAGACGCAGATCGAAGAGAAACACTAGAAAACTTTTCGGAGTTAGACGAAAAATCGGTAAAAGAAAAATATCAGAGAAAACTACGCGCCAGCCTGAAGACAATTTCAGTACTTGTGCTCAGTGTTCAAATATTCTGTCAGTAATCTAATTGTTATTTGTAATCGATCGACTGAATTGTTTTTCCAAGTATTTCCGTGTATTTTGTTATTTACGTATTTCGCAATAAACGTTGTCTCTTCATTAGTAAAATTTGTCTGACTTTCATTTGGCTCGGACGGATGTACCATCGCAAGAGGACAGAATCATTTCTCTGGCCAAGAGCAACTTGGCAGAGATGATTCTTCCGCGGTGAAGATTTAACATCGTCGATGCTCAAATACAATGACTTGGTAGGTATCTCTTGGTATTTGATTCGCGTCACGGAGAATTCCTAATGACAATAAAAATACGAGAACATCTCAGCTTACGCGAAACGCTACCTAGTATATCGTGTATAGACAAAACTGCGTGACGTTGTGGCTAATTTTGGCCAGCTGGTATTAGCGGAATGAAGCTGTCAGAAATTCTCCTTGTGAACTCATAAAGCACATGAACGAAGATTATACGTAGATCGAATGAATTAGCTCTAACGAAGAAGACTGATTAAAATATGGATTTTTTTTATTTATCATATTAATAGAAACCAACTGCGTTGTTACGTCAAAGATAGTACGTTAGAAACTACCGTCAGATCGAAGCTCAAATGTCGGACAGTTATTTTCAGCAGCCACGTGCTTAGGATATCTTGACGCGCATCGAAATTCACCAGCAGTGAAAAAATGAATCAGCAACGACGAAAAATGCCTCTTGCACGAAGAATCCTGAGGTCTAGGTTTATCTCGAAATAGGTATAGAAAGAAAAAAGTCGTGACTCGCGAGATCCCAAGGAACATCATCATCCACGTTCAAGAAGAACCGTCTTAGTCAGCGATGATGATAGAATTATCAAACTCGCGAATGAATAGGGTAAAGAGGTGAAAAGCACATGTTGATAGCAGTGGTCACTCTATCCTATGAAAGATAGATGCTCCTATGCAAAGAGTAAAGTAAGGCAACAATGACGGCGACAGAAGCACAAGTTGGTACCAATTGTGTAAATGCGTCCACGTAGAGGGTCACGGAGCCGTCGAAGAAACTTCCTTGTTGGGGTGGTCCAACGAGGAGTGGGTGCTATGAGCCAGGCGAAGACTTTCCAGAGGCACCCTTGACTTATATTTTCGTTCTGAAAGGCGAACTGGCTGCGCGGAGTCCAATGGGACTGCTTGGTTGCCTCGTCCCGGCTAACTGTTTTAGTTCAAACGGCGAAAGGGCGCTATTTTGAGGCCGCTCGCACTAAATATGGTCAGATAGGCGTTGGCGTTGTACCGGGCATAGCACCCCTGCTCAGTAAGCACCTAATGGTGGGGGGATGCCCGAAAGTTACTTAGACAAGTCCACCTCTATGACTTGGACAGTTGGTTCGTTGTGACCATCTCGTACCATCCTCTTAGAAACCAACCGTAGACATGGTAAGTAGACACAAATTGCGAGAGATGTGATAATACAGCCGTCGAATGAAAGAGACCAAGGGATGTACCTGGGGGGGGATTGGGAAATAAATGACACCATCTGCGACTTATCATTTATAAAAATCATGATGATACGATTTTCGCGCGCGAAGGGGATGAAAGTGATGACAACATGGAAGCGAAGAGGATAGTGATGGACCACAAAGATTTCCTTCCAGTGAGTTTGGTGATAGGAATTTTCGAAAAAGTGATCCACAGTCTACATTACGTCTATATAAAATCAGGATGACGAATAATAAAGTATTCTCTGCTATGTGATTATGATGAAGTGGATCCTGGGGCGTACTATACACTATCGTCTTCAAGGATTACGCGCAGTGTGCCGAATTTCCTAGTGATCGTGGTGAATTGAAAGCAGCCGAAACAACGGAGTTTGGATGTTTCGTCTTACGGATTGTGTTCATCAAGTGATACAGTGGTCTATATCTAATTAACATTAGACTCTGGCCATCTTCTTTGACTTCCAATTTGATTTCCTTCTATTTTGCTCCGCCTATCGAACCTCGATTATTAAAATCAATAAATTTTTATCGTTCCTCAAATACCTCCCTTATATTCGATTCCTCAAGAATGCACAAGTTTTCTTCTTACTATAACAAGATTTATGATAAGCTTTCTGAAGTTCTGGAAAACGCTAAAGTCTATTAACCCAGTCAAGGTCCGGGGCTCGTGAAAGAAAATAGTCAGAGGATGCCAAGTAAATCTTAGTGCAGGAGACAATTAAAAATACGAGTATTACGTAACAATGGTAACTCGAGAGGCTGCGCGGCGCCGAGGCGGTTCGGTCTATATACGTCTTGGCCGCTTGTCGGTAATACACGGGTGATAGAGTACTATTATTAGACACTGCTGAAGACGCCTTCCGAATTTTCTGGCGTTCACCGATTCGCGTCCAAGTCTTAAGGGGCGACGCCTCGTTCACCAGTTTGCTTGTTCCTTCACACCGTCCAATAACCAAAATTACATCGTCTAACGTCTCATTACTCGCTCGGCCTCTCGCCAGTCAACAGTTACCTCTTCGATCCTTTAATCCCCAAGACTCTCGTCCAAATGGTACATATAAACAATATTTTAAATTCGATTATAATTGATATAAAACATGAAACATTCGGTAAAATAATACTAAATGAAATTCTGAATTGATTACATACTACAAATTCGAAATAGATCAAATTCCTTATCCACATTCTGGATGTTTAAACGATCATACCGATCATACCTTAGATTTTAACATTTACAGTTGGCAGCTTAGTATACATTTGCATCGTTCTTTAATTGAACGGTTTAATTAATTTAATAGGACTTATAATCATATAGGACTGATGTTCCAGTCAAAATTATTTATTAGATTTTAGGCACGCAATGACGCAAAGGGTTAATCGAATTTCAGGCGGATAAGGAGAAGAAGAAGAAGCCCAAGAAGAAGGAAGAGCCGGCGCCAGCGCCAGCACCTGAACCAGTGCCTGAACCAGCACCGGAACCTGCACCAGCTTCAACACATGCTTCGGCAGCAGCTACACCGACTGAATCTGCCAGAGCCAGCAGCCGTGGAAGCCGCAAGGCTGCCAAACGCTCTGGTTCCAATGTGTTCTCCATGTTCTCGCAGAAGCAGGTTGCCGAGTTCAAGGAGGTAGGTTGATCATTGATATGGAGAATGATTAAAACATGTTAACAGGACTAAAAAAATATCGAAAAAAATAAATGGTATAACAATACAAAATAAACGAAAAAGTCTCTTTGACTCGCATTCAATAGACGTGTCTAGTTCCTCGTACGTGAAGAGTAGAGTTTATTATATAGCATATAGTCCTAAGAGGGAGAATCTTTTCTACCAGACTCGATGTTCGTGTATGAGGAAAGAAACGTTGAAGAATGCGCGACAAAGAAAACCTAAGCTGAAAGTGGCGTCAGTGCCAAGAGCACCTTCGAGATCTTTACCGGGAAACGCACCTAATTTACTTTGGCTGGATCTGCAGGCGTTCCAGCTAATGGACCACGATAAAGATGGCATCATTGGCAAGAATGACCTTCGCGCCACCTACGACTCCCTTGGCAAAATAGCTTCTGAGAAGGAGTTGGACGAGATGGTGAACGAAGCACCTGCACCCATCAGCTTCACTCAGTTGTTGAATCTATTCGCCACTCGTATGTCCGGAGGTCAGTACTTAATAAGCGAAATTTAATAATTCTTATTTTTGACTCCGTCCGTTATTTCTATTGAGAAAATAAACATTCATTTGTTTTATCCATTCTTAGGTTCCGATGATGACGACGTTGTCATCAATGCCTTCAAGACCTTCGATGAGAACGGCAGAATCGACGGCGAGAAGTAAGACAATGATATCGATCATAAGAGATCAAAAAGCAGGATTGAAATTATGAAAAGTCATTAACGTATATCACAATTTTTTTTTCGAAACAATCTTGTCCTTTCGTAATGATCATATTTTTAATTGTCCCTTGACTCATTAACGAATTTCAATATGTCTCGTTAAATTAGTGCTATGATGTTGTTCTAATCGTACGGTCTAAGACTGACATGCTGTGCTGATACTGATATCTGAAGCACTAAATCCTGCATTCACTCTGCACTCTAACCAGTATCATAATAAATACACATAGAACAACCATGCTTAAAAATATAAAAAGAAAACAATAGATTAAAAACATAATAGAATATCCAGCTAATACCCTGACGGGAATTTCCAAAAATTCTACGATAATCAAATTTAACGATACTCCAATTAACGAAACTTCTTTGATAATTTTAGACTGAGGCACGCTCTGATGACCTGGGGCGACAAATTCAGCGCAAAGGAAGTCGATGATGCCTTCGACCAGATGTACATCGACGACAAAGGCTTCATTGACACCCCAGCCCTGATTGCTATGCTCACCGGAACCGGTGAGGAAGAAGAGGAAGGCTAAACATCGATCGCAAAATCGATGCAGAGCAGAGGGGAGAGAGAGAAGGGGAGAAAGAAAAAACCAGAAAGAGAGACATTGAAAGAAGAGAGAAAAGAGACAAGAACAATGAAACGCCTCGTGGATGGACCACGGAGAAAAATGGAGCCGAGCCGGGCATCATTTATTCGTCAGTACAATCGCACTTCGTGGAAGCGTCTACTAGGTACTCGTAAATCGAATGGAGGAAACTCAGTGAAAAGAAAAGAAAGTAAAATTGGAACTGCATGGACATAACGTACATAAAAAATGAGACACGCTCATTGACAATCGACATACCAATGATTCGCTCGCGTATCATCATCATCATCACTCACTTTATTTATACAACTATTCCTAATTACTAAGCCACCTTAAGAGTAACATACTCGAATGAATTCTAATGAATATTCGACCATTGTCGATGAGTGTTATCCTCGTTAGTCGTGTACATTGCTGTTGTGACTATGTAAGCACGTTTCTTTTTCCTTTTCTTTTTTTTTTGTTGTATTCCTTCTACGCCAAGCAAAGCTCTTTATGTTTTCTTCTCGATTCATCGTTTATCATTATTGAAGGTCATCCAAATACAATGAATCATCTCCGAGTTATTATTGCGAAGGGCAATTGTACTGACGAATAAATGAATACGTATGTGCTCCGTGTGTGGGTGATCATTACCCGAGGACTATTACTTATATATTATCGTTCATCTAATAAAAAATATTGAAAACACCAAGTCAATTGATTGTAATTCGACCCAGTGTCCAAGAGTGAGAGAGATTGATTAGTTTATTTATGCCCTGGGTTACCGTGGGGTAAGAGACAGAAAGACATTATAATCTTCTTATATTAATTAAGTTATTAAGATTTTATAACATTGTTGTACCCTATATATTTATTCAGAATGCAGTCTTCAATTGTTTTGGATGCTATGTATATGTTCTATTTTTTTGGCTGCTTGTTTCTCTATAGATTTTATAGATTTAGAAGTCAAGCAAAAGCTCGGGAACGAATGCCAAGTTCGATGAATTCTGTGGAAATTTTATATTCCGATGTACGACCAACGCTTAACGGATCCAGAGCTAAGTAAGGCGATGGCAATGGGAACTAAAAATAAATGGCTCAGAAATTTTTAGAATCTCACTGGGATCCTTGTAGGAAGCCCTGCGTGTTTCCGCGGTGACTCGATGACCTAGCGAGATAGTTATAATTATTTTTATGTAATATCGTGGTATGGGGAACGCAGAAGTAGATTACTATGCGAGTTAGTAGAAAGTGTTGTTAGATAAGAAGATCGAAAAAGGGAGAGAAATATTCGCACAATTTTACGATCCAGGAGTCTATGAGGTGGCCATCTATAATTATCTAACCCAAATTCTCTTGGTCCATTGCAGCAGCAGACTGATACGGGTCTTCTTAGATTGCGCCTGCTAAAACGCCTCTTCATTCTAAACTTGGCGAGTGCCCAAAATATACTTGGATGACAGTTTACTAAATTTATCTGTAGGTATATTTCCAGATAACTAATGCAGCAGCCTACCTTAGAGCAAGAGTAAGTTTTCGCTCGAATAAGGTATCGTATGAAATTTTGAGTATTTGTTAAAATATAGTAACACGTATAGTATTTGTAATTTTAGGCTATGTTTATTTGGTTTGGAATATTATAGAGAAGTTATGAATTTACTCGTAATTACAAGTAGTATTTAATTTTCTTTGTCTAATTGGACAAATCTTGATATTTGTTTGTACTGCGCAAAGTAAAAAAAAAATATATAAACGTATCTTCGACCTCTTTATAAGATGAAGAATTGGTTTAGGGATTTAATTAGTGAAATGTGATTTTTCTCTAGCTCGGTGGGTAATACAAGTTTTAGAGGTTTGGATAGGAAGTTCGAATTGAGGACTGGCGACATCTGACGTGGGGTTTTGAAGTTTTAATCGCTTCAGTAAGCGCCGCCACTATGTTTGTATTTAAATTAATTTGAAAACGAGATTGAAGCAAAGATTTAAATTGCTTATAAATCGCGTCATACTATGTAATAATATATATTGACATTAATACTTGTCTAGTATTACTATAGCATGCGCTTTCCTTTTTGTAGAAAAGTATTGTATTAAGAAGTCACATACCTTTTTCGGCACCAAAAAGTGCTCAATGTTTGTCGAGTCTGACTAAAGAAGAATTATTGGGCCGATTGGTAACATTTTTATTTTATTTTAAAGATAAATGTTTAGACAATAAAAAAAGGAACATGGAAGTTAAAAAATTGTTTGTTTACAGGCATTGGCGTAGAACGTGGTTTTTTCCGTAAGCCCAAACGGTCGGCATGATAACTGCCTCACCGTTCATCTGATTAACTTCGTATTTGGTATACATACTCTCAATTAGATTCGTTATTGGCTCACGCGAGCTTTTTTGGACCAATTGTAGTATTTTTTAATAATAATAAGAAATGTAAGATTTTTTTCCTAAAAATCACGAGCCTTCTATTTAAATGGGTACCATTGCCGCAATATCTTTTTTTTTCAAAATCCTCCCTGTAAACTGATAACTAATATAATTGAGATTATGTATACCAAATATGAAGTTAATCGGATGAATGGTTGAAACAGTTACCATGTCCACCGTTTGGGGGAAAAAAACATGTTCTACGCCAATGACTGCAGACAACACATTTTTAACTATTTTTATTTCTATGTTCCTTTTTTAATTGTTTAAACATGTACCTTTAAAATTATTTTAAAAATTTAATAATCGGCCAAATAGTTTTTCTTTGGTCGCTCGACGAACATTAATTACTTTTTGGTACCGAGAAAGGTATGTGACCCCTTAATATGAGTTTAGTAAACGATTTAATAACAAATATAAATTAGTAATCAACTTACTAAAAATGATTTAAAGAATACATCAAATGATCATTTTCTATTTTTTCCATATTTAAAGGACTAACGATTAAGAAGATTATCTCAAAATTGACTTACGTATTAGGCCAAATTCAAAATTCTACTATTCAGTAATTAAACTTAAAGTAATGCGAGAAAATTACTGTCATTACAAAACAGTCATATTCGTTTCCAAGATATGAGAGTACCGTCTTTCATATCAACACTAATTAAGTTGCAGAATAAAATAATGGTTCACAAAGAGTTCGGAACTTACCAGGACCAAATCGACAGTGACTTCAGTGGAAAACAGCGAACTTAACGTCGTAGTAGATGATGCGGGAATGGAACGGAAGAATTTGATCTCATCGTGAGCGGAAACTGAGATAGATTGGATGATGTCTTAAAGACAGGTGGAAGACCGGAAGTCTATGTAGCACTTGCCAAATGACACACGACGATTGCAGGCGTCAACATATTCCAGGCTGGACCAGGGTCATTTTAGTTAGATTTTAATTAAAGCCGCCTCCATGTCTTATCTGATATAACTTAAACTCTCTTACTCCTTCAAATTCTCTTTGTGGAATCCAGGCTCCATCTTGAGCTGTTGCTCTTGAACCAGAAACTGATCTTCAACACTGTTGCATCCATCGAGGGCGATTAGATTTGTAGAAAACTTTAGGATCCGCCCCTGACGAAAATGTTTTCGCGAAGCGGATTAACTGTATCCTGCTGGAGATGGATCCAAGTTTAAGACGGGTGGAGGGGGTTGAATTGAGAATGTATAAAATCCCTGGGTACGAGATTCACTCTGGCAGTTCGTGAATTTAATATAATTGGAATTCAAGAGACATGAGCGACTGTAAGGAGCCTCAAGAAAGCAAGGAAACTAAGGAGAAGGACGAGAAAAAAGTGGTAACGAAAAATTGCATAGTTTCAACAATAATGATCAGATTTTGCATTTCTGCCGTCGTTCAAATCAATATTGTTTGTTCGCATTAATTTCTAGAAGAAAAAGAAAATTATAAAGACCACGGATGGGAAGACAAAAGCAGACTCCAGAAAATCATCCGCTGTTCCAACAACAGCAAATGCAGAAGTTTCAGCGACTGACGCTAAAACTACAGAGGTTCCTATTGCCAAACAGGAGATCAATGTTGAACCAAAAACCAAGGAATCTATAGAAAAGCAGGAAAAGAAAGAGAAATTTTCATCAAAAGACGAAACAACGAAAAAGGAAGTAGAAAAATCTCAGGAAGAAATATCCACCAATGAAACTCAAGCTACTGCAATCGATCCAGGAATTATTCCAAAACAGAATGAACCAGTCCCTAAAGAATTGGATTTTCGAAAATTAGCTGAACTCAAAGAGGTCTACAAAATTTTACCATTATTTGAATAAATAACTAATAATATAAATACGGATTTTTTTTGGCTAACCGTTAATATACAAATCGTTCAATACCTGGTATAAATTGACATGATTCATTTCTCTGCTAACAGGCCTTCCATTTATTTGACATTAACAAAGATGGAGTGATCGATTTGATTGACCTAAAATTCACGTTCGCGTCTCTTGGAAAACCTGATGTACCCGAGGAGCAACTGCAACAAATGTTAAATGAAATGCCTGACCCAGTTGATTTCGATGCATTTGTCACGTTATTTGGGTAAACTTTCACATTCTCAAAGAAAAATGTTAACTAAAACGTTATATTCGATTTGTTATTCATTATCGATTTTCAGATATAAGGCAATTGAATTGGACCCTGAATCTGTATTGTTGGAAGCCTTGTCCAAGTGGGACTATGAGGGTAATGGAATGATAGTTGAAGAAAGGTAATATAGAAAGATTAAGATATATCTATTATTTCTTTCAATATTACGAAATGTATAACTGATTTAATTTATACGTAGAATACGACATGACCTTCAAACTTGGGGAGATAAATTCACGAAAAGAGAAGTTGATTACGCGCTCGAAGAGGCACCGCTTTACACGAAAAAAGGTACAACCTCTATTGATTATATTAAATTCTGTAATAATATTTGCGGGTTTCGAAGTGTGCAAAAGAGTAGACAAATTGAAAAGCAGGGTGAAGAATATGAAAAGGAACTGGGTCGTCTCTAATGTCTGAAGACTCACGAAAATATTATGTATTATTAAGAATGTTGTTTATTAAATAATAAACTTTTCGCAATCAAATGTCCCCATTTTATTCAAACACTTCAGCGTAAAACCTGTATGTATTTGTTTTCTAATATTGTCAGCAATATAACTTGTTAATAGTTGCTTATATTTTTATATACTTCTAGGAAGAACTATTTATTCTTGCAGCTTACCTTTGTAATATATTATATTCGATACCATATACCTTGGAAATATAGGCTATAAATGTATATAGCCAAACATGTATGTAAATATCTCATAAAGATAGTGTTAGAGATGCAATATGATATCATCTCGTGATTACATTATTGAGATAAAATCCTAAGTACATGAAATAAAAGTACATTACGTAGAATATTTGGTGCTTGCCATTAAGTATATCATCTTTAAGTATTGTCTATTGTTCCTTTTGATAATATATTATTTTTCAATTCTATGATAATGCTGATTTTTTTGCTCTTTCTCCAAAAATTGCACTACCCACTCTTACACTCGTACTACCAAGCTCAATCTGCAAAAATCAATTTCTTTATTTGGAACATCTATTTTGGTCGATAGAATCATAATTAAAAATCAGACACTTACAGCATGCTCATAGTCATTTGACATACCCATGGAAAGCTCTACTTTCTCACGGTTCAAGCCTAACTGTTTGCAAATATCATCCCTGCATTTCTTAAGGCAAATAAAATCTGGATTCGGACCATTCTTAAGATCATATCCAAACATTCCAATTGTCATAAGCCCAGTGAATTCCAAATTTTTACAATTGTCGATGACATATTTTACGAAAGATGAAACATCTTTCACATTACAACCATTTTTTTCTAAAAAGATATTGGTATATAAGACTATAGCTATATGAAAAATTCTGTGCACCTGTTCTTAAAATTACCTTCTTCTTGACTAGTATTTACTTGTACCATTACTTTTAACCTTGACTCTTCACTCGTCTTAAATTTAGGCCAAGCATTATTTAGAGCAGTGGCAAGCTTGTCATTGTCTATAGTCTCAATCATATATAGATTTGGAATTCCCAAAACCTTGTTGACCTTATTTTTTTGAAGGTGACCAATAAAGTGCCACTGGATATCTTTGCATTTAGCAAGAATATCTGGATGGTTTGCTTTTTCCACTAACTCACTGACATAATTTTCACCAAAGTTCCTTTGACCTGCTTCGTAAGCACTGATTATTAATTCTGGAGGCTTTATTTTGCTCACAGCAACCAATCGAGGCTCAAAATAACTATACTCCTAAACAGAAACATTTAGATTAAAATATATTTTAATTAAATATAAAATCTAATATATAAAATTAAACACATAACTATATAATAAATCCAATTATGTATTTTATAGGCCAAATACACATTAAATAATACAAATTTCCAATATGATTCAGCAAAATCTTGTACTACACTGTAAAAATAAATCTAAATAAATTCTTTTAAAAAGTAAAACACCCAAAAAGTAAAGTAATTATAAAGTACTGACACTTTTTTTTAGTACAAAACATTTTTAAATACATAGAACAGAAAGTAATCAATAATAAATTCATTCATTCCTTCGTTATATTTCATTTTAACAACTTTGCTTATATGTTGCGCAATTCATTCTGCCACGATAAATAATAGAAGACAAAATGAACCATTCGAGTATATAGGTTATCAATGTCCTCGTAAATAAAAACTATGGGTGTCTTACAAGAACTAAGTTGCGATTACTGACAGCAGGTGACAACAGAAATTAAATAAATTCTGCAATTGTTTTAACTTTATTTAATTCAATATAAAACATACCGGCAACCGCTTGCTCGAAGCAGCAATAATTTTGTCACGTACAAGCTTGAGATTCGCCGCCACTTCAGCCATTCTGATGTTCTGTTCTACCTCATTCAATTACTATGCGCGAATTAGATATTGCAAAATAGAAAAATTACGATAAGGTAAATATTACATAAAGTAGGTTAAAGTGCTCTCATTAATATATGGTAATCAAATATTGCAATATTCGATTAAACATCACTGATGGAGCCATACAAATTAGGATTTGTAAATGAAAACATGATACTTATTTCAGTAAACTGCAACAAATTAATATTAGCTTGATTTTATCCTTTATTTGAGTTGCTTCTAATCTTGTGACTTTACAAATAGAAATAGTGCACATCATGGTAAGACAGCACAAACTTCAAATTCCTGTTTTAATTTTTATTCTAAGTTTATAAGCTCAATCTGCAGTCTCTTTATTAAAAATGATGGCTCATGTTTTTTTAATTAAATATTTGAATATACATTGATACAAACACGACTTTAATAAATTCTATAAAAAAGTACATTTTTATTATAAAATAAATAACTGAACACTAATAATGTCTGCGTTAATAGTATCATGAATTGAAGTACGTAGTTTTATACGCATGCGCCCTAATTACTACAGACATCAAATTTACGTTTATGAATAGATTCAGTACATTCTCGCGCCAAATTTCTCTTCAAAACTTTCTTACGTCCAGCTAGTTTAGTAGTGGCTAGTTGAGAAATATTTACCTTTAAACAGAATGATTCATCGCTATGCATCAAATTTCAAAAAAATGTAAAAAGTTAAAAAGTAAGGTCAATTTTACTAATCGTAAAATAGGAAGCACCATAATAGTTTGGGTTTCAATTATGAGATGGCGCGCTGAGCAACTTCCAGTACAATAACCATTACCTTTCCGCTTTAGCCACTATCGCCAATAACGTACCGGTAAAGTCCGGAGAAATGAAGTACGTCGATACAAGGCTATATAGTTCTCTTCCTTATTAACGGTAAACATATTGTAAGATCGACCGAGGAAAAAAGAAACGATACCAAAGTACTAGAATATTATAAAGGGCAGTGTCAGTTGAAACAATTTATCCATCCTCTTGCGCACTCTACATTCAAATTTAAGAGCTTCAAAAAAATGTCTACAGATCTTGATTATGGCATAATATATACGATATTAAACACCTTCATGCGAATATTACTTTTAGTATTGAGTTCGGTTCCGTTAAACCACTCTAGCCAAGATTTACAATGACAATGTGTAATAACGTCAAAGCATATCCAACACCGTTCGCACTAACGCGACAAGACGTTACGGATAACAAACACGCTCAGAAGTTCTATTTGACGTATCTATACGGTCAAGATTAAATATTACGCTTGTCTAACATCTCGTCTATAAAGTTGCCAAGAAATTAAATGCTGACGGTCACGACATATATTTTGACGGACGTTAGTTGCAGAGCAACGCTAAAGTTGTAGCTACACTCTAAGTCGTTAAACAACGTAAGTGAGAATATACAGTGTTATTCAGTAGAAACGCACCACCTGAACATATTTCTATCATAGAATTCAAATGAATGGGCTGACTTCAGGTGGTGCGTTTCTACTGAATAACCGTGTATATATGTATGATGTAAAAGAAAAGAGAAGTCTGTCGCATTTAAGACTCACAAATCCTATTAGCAAGGGTCGCTTTTACTTTGAAGTAAAAGGTTAAGGAACGTGTCGAGTACCGGACAGGGACTAGTAAACGTTTCGAATGTCGTCCAATGAAATCGGCGGTGATTTCAGTGATTGATGAAGTATCAACTAAGAATGCCCTAATCGGTGATCGAGCCCTAGCAGGCCTCATTATAAATAGGCACGCACCAATCTCGAGTCGAGTCAACTGGACCAAACGTTATCTCGCATCTATGGAAGTAACCTTGTTAGCAAGCTGAACTATGGACTATTACATTTATCTACCCCAATCCTTAGAGCCTGGGACACAAGAAGGGATTTGGCCTTGTATCGTTGGTTGATGGATTCTCTAAGGGGCACCACGTGACACGCTCTCGCATGGGAAAGTCACTCTTCTTCTCTTCAATCACTTCCCAAGGATTCGTAAAGATTAAAACGACAATGATCGCTAAGATATTCAAATGATAATTGAGCAGGACACGAGATCTTGATATATTAGGCGTGTGCGTATATTAAAATTTAGCAATGTTGATCGCATTGCTAGGTATGCGCATGCGCAATAACGGTAAACGAACAATGTCAAAACAAAGGCATGACAAGATAAAACAAAAATTATTATGGTCCCCGTTTAAGACAATTAAGGTAGAACCGGTTAACAACACGTGTTACAACCGAAGCTTCTCGTATCTCCACTTTAGACTCATAACCCGGCGTCATGTCTTCTAACTAGCTCGCTTAAGCTACCCTTAACCGTCGCAAAAATGATGTCCGGTACAATGCCGTAAAACCCGAGTTCCTCGAGGCAGCATTTTTACCGGCATATTAATTTCACCACGAGAAAGTCTCGTCCCAACCAACAATACGAGTTCGAAGCTTCGAGCGGTCAATAAATTTTCGTGTGCGTTCACGTCGAGATGAAGAGATAGCGCGATGTCAGTTCGACGATGTCATTTGTTACGGCTATCAGATCCTTGCGCATGCGCAACACGTACGACCGCGAGACTCCAAAATGTCAGCGGACGATAGTTGCGCTTTGTCGTCGTATGTCGGTGCGTACACTTACTACGAATGTCAAAGGATTTTCCCGTACTTATAAAAGGGTCAAGGGCTGCTCTTTCGCAAGCGTAACAACTTCTATTACTTGCTTGGATAACGATAACTTCAAGCAGGCACGCACTCGGAACGGCAAAGCTTCCTAAAATGTGGGAATCTCCGTCATCTTTTTACTTTATAATATACATATGCCTTGCCTAAAGAATGACCTGAACAAAGGGACTGGTTTTACGGTGCAATTACTATACTTACTAAATATACTGCTTAGTATGTTTACCTGCTGCTCGTCCTGGTTATTCGACTTGAGATTAAACAGAAAGACGGCTAAGGTGGTCCGTTTCCTCGGAAAGTCAAAACAATGCTACCAGAGTAGCAAAGTATCTTCAATGGCTTCGATGCGCGATGGCGTTCTGCTGTCTCTTTTGACTCTGCGGAATTCGTCGTGTCAGTACGACCGACGCATTCCAGCATGCGGAGATATTTTCAGAAGGCCCAATTAGTCGTTATTAATAAAAGAATCGTGACGCGTCAATTCTTAGCTGTAGCCACCTGTATTTCTTAGTCTGCATAATCTAGAAAAAATAATTAACTATAGAGTATATTACTATAAAGTATTCAATGTTTTGAACGTTATTAAATTCGTATAAATTTTAACGTTTAATTATATTTGTCTATAAACAATGAGGTTTAAGATCTTATGGTTTCTTCGTGGTCTAATTCGTTAAACAAATTTTATAGCAACGTTGAAAACGCGTAAGACGAATTGCTAAATTTCATATATAAATTGTAGGTGAACCGTTGAGTGTCATTAATTTGTCATATTTTTATGTTCCTGCTTTTCTGTTCGATTCGTGATGCTCGCAGTAGAGGGAGCTCGTTCAATTTTCCCGCGCAATTTCCCGTCGCTTTGCAATTAACATTAGACTGCTCTTTTATGTCACGCGATTCCGCTTACCTGCATGACCTTTGCCGTTTTACGCGTAACACTAATTTCATGGCTAAAACCAAGAAGCTTCATCGATTCGTGCAATAGCCACGCGACCAATGGACGACTATTCACGTATAGAGCTGGACTTAAGAAAATGACGTCTCAATCCCAGTCAATTCATTATCTGACCAGAAAACGAGCATACCTTCTACGTTCCACGTGATATTCTCATCCACCAGGTAGAAAGGAATGTTCAATTCGTAGAGGACATCTGTCGTCCATTACGAAGAAAATTGGTCGTAAAAAGCAGTAGAAACCAAAGACAGTAGTTGGACTTTTTGACTCGTGTATGTTGTCGTACCCAGCGGGAGATACTTTCATAATTTCTAGGCTTAAAAATCCCTTCGTCTGCATCACTAGTTTATGATACCCAGTGTCGAGAAAAAACGAATCCACAGAATAAATTTGATTTTAATTAAATTCCAAATAAATAAACAACCTTGTACATCTCTTCGAAATTGCGAATGACTTCGAGCATTTTTTTCAAACAAAATAAATTACCCATATCAGGTTAAATGTCAGCGACTGGTTGACAGCTTTGCATGTACAATGTGTTTAAAAAAAAATACCGCGAAAATAACATGGATGTACCTTACGTTATAACCGAATCAATTCTACTGTATACATATATACGGATAAAACAAGAAGCAGAAAGACAATTTTTTAAGAACACCCGGTATGGAAGCTCATTACGTGGATTCGTATATGAGGGTGTCGCTTAATCAGCTTAGCAGCTACCTAGGTAGTTCATAAGTATATAGGTATGTATAAGTAAATATACGGTATGCAGTATCATATACCTATATAATGGTTATAGCACATAGCAGCGTGTAGTCAACTCTCACTGCAGGAATTCCCTCATTTTCTTCTTTTTTTCTTTCTTAATCCCTGTTTTATTCCTCTTTTAAATATCATCGCCCGTACCTACTGCTTATTCCTGTAGCATTACTTGCTCTCTCTACTATGTACAAAAACTTATCCAAATATATTATATATGTGCGAATGCTCACAGATTCAATATCTAAGCATGTATTAATGTACACTTGTATTCTATCAGTGCTACCAATTTTGCTCGACGACGTATATATATATATATACTGATGTGATAGCCACATACTTTTACGCACTCCACAAATGCTAGAGGCGTCTGCCTCTTACACTCTTTTTCTCATTCTACGTTCCTCTGTCTATCCAGCGGCTACAGCCAGTTGTAATTGAGACATACATTATTCATTGAAGGCCCAAGATGCTCGCCAGATACCTGGCTCCCGGGTGCGACACGGACCTGTCCCAGAAAATGACCCAAGCCAATTCGCTGGTCCTGTGTACACATCTTATGTACCTGTGTAATTGCAATCGTACAGTAATAGATTAGGTATAACTTTTGTATTGAGAAAGGTATCCGTAACGTGAAACTAGATGAGATAGTTATGTAATAGATACAGATATGCATATGACAACATTGGGCCTTATATAGACTCTGAACGTTTGACACGAAGTATGTAATTTTGAAATAGGTCTTTTCTCCCTTATTTCCCACATTCTCTCGGAGATTATTTTTTTTCGGATGGCAAAGTCGTCAATCATATGTCAATTCATGATTTTTTTAACGTAATTAAGAAAAGTCTCCCTGCGTACGATCTATACTTACGTTCGCGTGTGCTTGTTTATAATTATATTTGTCCTGTACGATTATAGCACGTGTATATTATTATTCAGTACTATGAATTATTCATAAGTGGTTATGGAACAAAGTGGCGTATCAGCCGAAATTGAAGTGAGCCCGTATCGTGCGATCTATCAAGATGAACATTAATCGTGGCTTCCTCGTAATGCTTTTTCCTGGAGGACAACGGCCTCGCTCCTTCTCATTCGAGTAAACGACTTGTCGAGTTGGTTTCTTAAGGTATATATTTTTTCTCTTTTTTTCATTCTTGCAAAACTTTTTTTTTCACTCTTTTTATCCTTGATCCGTTTCAGACCTGTTGGTCAGCATCCCTAAGGAATTGAGCTTCCAGTGTGTCCCTTAATTCTCTCAACCCCCGTACGATTATTCTCTACAAGGTTGACGTAGTTTGGTAATTTCCCAGCATTCCCGGACGATCCTCAAAATCCTGAGAATGTAAAACAACCAATGGGATATCCATATGCGGACTTTATATGCGCATTAGAAACCAACCGGTAATCACGGAGGGATAATTAACGATAATTAAGGGTATAACAATTAAAGAATCGCTCAAAATTCATAATCAACGCCCTCTCATTTAACCTGACCGGCCTCTTCTCCGTAACGCGGTTGATTTTCTTCTACTATTATATCCAGGGCCGTCTATCGAACGTATACCTAATGAATTTCAAATTTTAACAGTAAATAGTTACGAGACTATTAACGGATAGATGTTGAATTTTTAAAAGTAATAAATATTTTTTACTGCCAATATTATTAATAACTTTTATTGTTGTTAATGGCTGTTTATTCATTTTTTTAATATACTAATTAGTAATCGAGGGTACTTTTCACGATACGTACAGGCCTGTTTTCTGTCTCGTCGAGCAGGCAGCTCTATCCGACTAATATATTAGAGCCGAGAAGGCCGCTTCGACTTAGAAACTATTTTGACAAGTTGATTACACCAGGGGCGGACCTCTACCTTTACCGAAATGGCTACAAAAGTCAAAATTTCTATGGAGGTCCCCCTCCGCCCCGTTCTCTAGATTACCCCTAATTTTCAAACCTCTCTGCTTTGACGTTTAGCGTTTCTCAACGCGTTATAATGGCCTTCGTAATACGTTGTCGTAATGTACGGCTACGACGGTTTTAATGATAGGAGGCATTCGCTTCCACCCGTATGCCTTCACGTTAAACTATATTGGCTGCTAATTAAACGCGATTAAACTTTCCAAATAGGCGTGATGGATTAATTGGAGCGATCTAAGTAGGTAATTATTGTTATTTTCATTTCCTGGAAATTCATTTTCAACGGTTCGAATGTACCGGGCTATCGAAACGGAATAAATATCACGAAATAAATAATAAACGGAATAAATTTCATGTTTCATTTATTGTGACGTATCGTAATAAGGTAAAAAATACTTTAATTAAAAAACAATATTTAAAAAAAAAACGACAAACAACTATTGCACAGAACGGTGAAAATATCTATAATCTTATGCAAGTAATGAAAATCAATTCTATCTTTATGTAATGAACAATATCTAAAAATATATCATGATTACTATTCTAGATTTAACTGTAAAGAAAAAGCAAGAATAGCACCAACAGAATACATCCTTTATTGTCCGATCGTGTGGGGCATGAAGATGTAACCTTGCAGTTAGCTGCTATAATGAAGCAAGCAGCGATATGCATGAAGATAAGTCTATAGTGATGAATGCTAGCATGCTTCTTGGACGCTATCAATGGCATCTCGAGGGCTACTCCGTAGACGATCGCAAGTCATTCTTCGTGCGTTGTTAGTTGTAGGTCCATCCGTTGTCGTTGCTGGTAAAAGACAAAGCCAACATTTGACAGAGGATATAACTCGAGTAGTAAGAATAAAAAAAAACCCATGCAACATACATAACTTAAGTATCTTAAAACATACTAGATGTTGTTTCAGTTAGAATTCAATATTTGAATTTCGCGGCTTAACCCACCAATTTGGAAAAATTAACCTTAGTCAGAATCGTACCTATAGGTTTTTCCAAGGGTTCCAATGGGTTGCACTAATATATCGTAACATAATCTAACGAAGCCAGCAGTCACGCCCCGCGGGGTTAAACTGTTGGTAGATATAGAAGCGGTTTGTTTGGACGGGGGTCTAATACATGGGCAACCTGTAATCAGCGCCGGATGGGAGGGATCAAATATATCACGTTGTAACCGAGGAAACGAAACGAGCGAATGTTTCACTATGGTGTATATTGTACTGCGAGAGACACATATGAGAGTTAGGAGAGTCAGGTTGAGAAAGTTGCGTATTAAGGTACAGGACACGAGAGATTGGTTTTGAAGATGGAGGGTCTGAGATAATTTGCCACTCGGATAAATGCTACCTCGTGGCCCATCTTGAAAGCACGAACTAAGAATCGACGTGCTATTTATTAATGGAGGTCCCATTAGGATACTGATAATAGGCATCCCTGTTTCTCTAACAGGTTCAGGGTTGGGTCTTTTTTTTCCAATTTTCTTCTTTGTAATATATATGTATATCACTGAAATCGTTTTGCATAAAATTTAATAGTACTAATACATAACCTAATTCTTGAAAAGCATCGTCAGGCTGTTTGTCTTTTTGAAACAGTCTGCGAATATTCATGCCAGCTGTTACCTTCGAAACTATTAATTTATTTTTAGCGAAGTACAGCCTAAGTACAGTGTAAACGTGCTTCGAGGTATAAGATTCGAGGCGATGATGGGCGTGATAGGAGCACAGTCTGTATCGACTGATTGCAGGGTGCTACACGGTGTTTGCTTTATAAATCGTGTGCCCTCGGATTCGCGGTTGAAGTACGGTACCTTATACATGGTGAGATAAAGAGAGAATAAGATGAGGAAGTATGAGAGGGGAGTCTTATTCGATTGATATCATTTTGAAATTAAGTCTTGATTTATTGGTATGGGATATAAGGTTTTTTTTTCTATAAATATTCCCCTCAGATATCTACGAGGTACCGAGGGGAGATATTAAAAGGCTGGGTAATTGAAAATTTTTAAAAGTACTCTTATTATACAGATAACGCCGTCATCTGACTTACGTAGTCGAAAGAATCAAGAATTCCTGCGCATGCGCATATTCAATACTGCAGAAGCACCTACGGATATCCAGACACGCATACATGGCGTCTCTGTTTTCCCTTTAAAGTTACATTTTTCCGTCTACACACGCGGCCCTGTTTTCTCGCCGATACTTAGGTAATAACCCAGTAATGACGGGCTCCGTTCGACCGTATTTTTCATTTTATTTTCTCCTTTTTATTATTATTTCCTACCCGGTTGCCGCGTTCATCGCTCCAGAGCAAACACGCCACGAGGATGATGATGATGAGGGCCTTCACGCAACCCGCGAACCAGTCGCCCGATTACAACCAGACGAAATTACACCAATACTGAGTTAAGTCTCATTTTCTCTCGATGCTAACTCAAGTCGAGCCTATCGATAATACCGTATCGATCTCTTCTCAGAACCACCGAAGAGATACTGGTAAAGAGGGTTAGTTCCCGTGTATTCTGCGTCAGAAACGAATTATATGACATCTTAACCTCCTCCAGATTTTATATGCTAGTTCCAGCATATCGGAAAAAGTTCCATAAGACTGCTCGTCTTTACGAGTATCTTCTCATTGTCAGAACGCAGTGTACATTTTGAAAATTTCAAATCAATCATACTCTAGAGGTTATCGAAAAGGAATTCCAAGGATTTGACAGCAACTGGCTGAAACAGGAACAACAGAAAACTAATTCAGTCGGTAAGACATTTCCATATGGAGTTTAACCTCAGTCGGGCCAAGTATCTCTGTGGTTGACTGCCACTGGACTCTATAGGACCGCCCCCTTGTTTGAGAAACTAAGAGACGAGGCATGCCTGCACGAGTCTCTCGTCTTCATTCTTTTTTCTTTATGCTCAAGAGAGAACGGGTGGTGTAGTCTCTACGGGGAAGGTGTGTTAGTTCGCGAAGTGGCCAGTAGTTAGCACTCCATTACACATGGTTACCTATCATCAGAGCACGCCAGCACGGTTTACTTCTTGGTCCATGGATATTCATGGACCATGAGTAATGTGTATGGAGTTTCATGATGCTTGCACGAGACATGCAAGCACGGGCTTTTGTGCAATTTTAATCGTAATTGATATCAGACTGGATTGACGATTGAAGCTTCATATAGTAAAATTAGGTAGAATGACAGTAAATATTACACAAAGGTTTAAAAATGAAATGACAGGTTAGATTGTGAAATATTATAGGATACCATTGAACGAATTTATTCTATTGTCCGTATATGGTGTTTTTTGAGTATCCCAAAGAGATTAAAGACGTAGATATGATAAAATGGTATATTATGGAGGCCTGAAATATCAAGTGTGAACATGGCCGATCAATTTAGCTTAAACAGCCGTTAATTTTGAGGGAGATTCAGCACCTCGGGGCCATCCTTATTACGAGGGCCGTGTGTTTATCAGAAATTATTTTCGTAGGAACCGCAAGAGAGAGGTGGACCTATAATAAAGCTGATCGGACCATGGTAATAAGGCATAATGGGGCCCAAGTATGGGTAATCAAAGAGGGCTCCACTTTCGGTCCCGATACTCTATTTAGAGCACCATTTGCTCGTTTATTTATTTAGTTATTTACTTACTTTTCGTACAGCTTATTTTATTTTTCATGACCATCTCTTTCCAGCAGATGCCTCGTGTCTTCGAACACGAAGTTGCGATTCAATTTAATCGTCTTTTGTTCCGAGAAAATCATAGGTGTCGGTTGGTTATTTAAGACGAGGGGACCGCGAATACAGTGTTTCTCAATCGTGAAATTTAAACGTAGTACCGATCTGTTAGATCGTCTAGATACGATATTGGCAGAGAATAGGTAAGATCCGTTTACAAGGAGTAGACTTAACCTCTTGGCGACGATTTCTCCAAGGCAAATTAAATTCCGCTGTTACCTATTCATTATCCACCCGCGAAGCGTCATTATCCGGAAAGTAAAGTCGAGGCAGCCATTTCACCGTCATATTCCGTTAAGGGGTTAACGGATAAGGATCCCCATGTGTAATTCCAAGGATATTGATCCCGGGATAAGCGCAAGCCTTTATACGTTGATGCATCCAAGATTCCTTATTAAGGGCGATTAGCCTGAAAGTGGCCGGACGAGAATATCCCCGTAGTGGCCTATAAGTGGTCGGTAATTGAATGTCAGCATAACCTACCCCTTTGGCTTAGCATCCTTCCTCCTCTAAACTGCATTTTTTTCTTTGCTACACAACCACTTTTCGTACTCGTTTACGCGATCGTTATACGATACAGCCACGAGCCAACTCACACGACAGTACTTAGACGAGAAATTTCACTACGTAAGGTTACACTAGGTGTCCCTAACCTTAAATTCAAGTATACATGAATCAAATAAAATTTTCTAGCAATCATTATTATTATTATAGATGTAACTAGTACAATTCTTGAGTGAATTTTTTAACATAATTTTTTATATTGCAAAATTATAGCTACTATACCCTCTATGGAATTCAGAAGTATATTGAGAGACAGGGATGTCCCCAGGATTCTTATAATAGGACACTTAGGGGTGCAGGCAGTACAGTTGCTAACGTTAAAGGTACGAACATATGTTTGAATATTTTCTTGGAGTAGTGGGGTGGAATAAAAGGTAAATTACATATGGAGAGCTGAATGCATTGGATTGCGTGTAAAGTGAACCGAAGTTGCGCAATGGCCTTGTGCTTTCTTTACATTGATATCATAAGGTTATTATAATTGTGAAGGTAATTGATACATGCAGGGTGGCTCGACAATGGTGGGTATAATATAAAGTATAGCAGAACCCTGTTGAACCCGGGGTGGCCGGTGGAGCAAACGAGGAGGAAAAGGGGGGTTCTCGTTAGAATCTCATACGAAATGCATGCTGTTCTTTTTTTAATTTTTTTTTCAAGCTCCACCGCTGCGGGAATAAATAGTCTGATTAGCCACGCCATTTGTGTAATGCAATCTTTCAGCTCTTTCAATTTTCTTCAACTTCAATTGTCGCGTCGTTTCTTATACACATGCTGTATAGTTACGATCGACTATTATGAATTTTGTCAATCGATAATCGTAAGGTCTCGACATAGGTGAATACGAATGAAACTTTATTTTTCTTTTCTCTTTTTTTTTTTCAATCATCCCTTTGATCCTTTTCGCGATCTAGAATAACCGTGCAAACGATCCAATTCTTATCTCGCACTTCACGAGTAGGTATATCCGACCGTTTGTTGTGGCTTTGTTAAGAAAAATACGTTAACCAAAGAAATGCCAAGTTAGATTCTTTTTTTAGTCGACTAACAAAGGGAGTAACAATAGGGGTGAAAACTAGAGTACAAAGGAACATGTATCTGAAAACGACTTTTCGAAATCGCTGGAATAATCAGGCAACCGTTCGATTTGGTCACAAGAAACGAATCAAGGGTAAGCGAACAATGCTTGAGAAAATCAATACGATTCTTATGTGACTTCATTTCAAATAAAAAATCGTTAATCGCCGGACTGAAGGAATTGTCGAAAACTTAGGTTTTTCTCTAGTTCGCTAAACTGCACGAAGAAAAAAAGATTTTGAGAAATAACAATACTCAATGGTCTAGTTATATACAGGAAAGGTCTATCGTAAATAAAGACGTCATCTTTTTCGTGACAATATACCACTAACGATTTTAACCGTCTCGCCATGGGTATAAAACGGATTTTTAATCCAAACTATACTTGAGAATAACTATATTTTTTTTTATTATAGGCCTGAAAGATCCTCCGGGATTTTTAAAACGTCTTTATGGAATCCGTACATCCAAGTGTTTGAAGACCTCACGCACGTCCTTCGCGTCCAGTTCGGAACGCAGGAACAAGAAGAGCAACGAGACTGTCGGAGGGCGCAAGAGAAGCAAGAAGAGGAGAAGCACCGATAAAACAAGAATAAGAAGAAGAGACGGGACGGGCGTACTCGGTGCCCTCGCATTGGTTCCCCACAGGCCGCGATGTGTGCACAGTCGCCATGTTGAATATCCCTACCCTTGAATATAAGTTAAACACCTACACACATGACATACGGTCGGGCCGGCCGTTCGCTAATGTCATCTTAAAAGACGCCAGAGAAGATTTTAAAAAAGAATTGGCAAAATCACAAATTTGTGTGAGACTATTTTAACCTTACGATTCGAATCCACCTTTTTTTTGTTGGTAATTCCGGAAATTTATAGATTGACCTGTTACGTGGATCGTGTGATTTCGTAATTATACATTTTAATTGGTTACTTTGAAATCTGTTTTAATTCGTTTCGATCGAGCTATTGGATCTAATTCTGACTATCCTTTCCAACTTGTATTAATCTTAATGGCGAGAATGCCCGATTGTCGGAGCTCGATCCGATCCGTCCGATTGGAACGTAAATTGGCACAATCAGTGGTGAAAAATCGTAATTCGCCGCTCTGCAAACTCACAGGGAATTTCACGGTCGAGAAACTATAGGTGCTATTTTAATTGGTACATTTGCATCTGCATATACTGTAGTACTTATATGTTACGGATATATAGATATCTCCTTCGATGTCCTATGTAGCCGATAGTCATCAAATAAGCGCCTGCGTAATATAAGGATATATCTACTTTCATTCTAATTGGATAGAATTATTGATCCCATTGTGTAAACGTCGCCATTGACTTTTGAAGTGTCGATAACCTTTTGCTACCCTTAGAAAGGTGCTGAGTATTCCTTAAGATCTTTACTTTTCCCGACAGATGGCACTGTCGCAGTTTATTTTGGATATTTTGCTATTTACGTATACGGAGTTGTTCCGTACAAATGAACCAATTGAACTTGGTTTTGCTATAGAAATCAAATGGACAGGATAACTTCAGTTAGTCTATTCGGCCTAAATGTCCCTGTAAGAATTGAGAGAATAGACAAAAACAGGATAGAATTCACGAAATTCGCTTATTACAAGACCAAAGAAATTGGACTTTGTAAATCTGCCGCATGAGATGCTTTTAAGAAAATTAATTATAACCGGTAAATAATAGCTAGATAATTACCAATAGATTCATAATCGTTCAAGCAGTGAACGTAGTCCGTGAAACCGTTAATGGCAAAGACCGTAACACTGTGGAGTTGCGAAATTGTGCGCTTGCAAAACGACCATGTTTCTCGTTGATCGTTATAGCTCTTAAAGATATGTATTGTTAGTGACACGTAATTTCAAAGTTGAATTCTTCCATACGAGTTAGAATTATAAAGCTTTCGAATATTGCGGGACATGGGATACCACCGTCAATAGAATAAAAACTATTACTTATACACTTAGATAAAATTATAGGAATTAACTATCGTTTGGTTATGCCTCGTTAATTGTAGCCTTGTCAGTCTGGCAAATATAACTACACGACAACAACGCCCTCGTAACGGATTAACATAACTACCCTGTACACACCGACCTGGCAACTATATGGAAATTAATGGATGGATGGAGGAAAATGAAAAGAATAACCAACGTCTTGCGGAATTCTTGGTCAGACAGGTAAGGAGCAAGTCAAATGCAGCAAAACGGCGACTGGTCAGCCGCTAAGAAATAACATGTACCAGGAGGGACTGGTTAAGAGCGAATAATGTTAAACTAGTTGAGACATAAAGCCTCCGTTGAAGGATTCATACGTCAACCTGGCATACTCTTTTAGGGGATTCCAGTTTACCATTATCCTACGAGGAGGTGCTGAACTGTAATGTAGGTTCCTGTGTGATGCGTTGTAACTTGAGAAGAATAACCTAAGGAACAAGAAGCGTTATTCGTGGGGGTTTTAAAGGAACTTGCATCCTTTGTTGTCTGACAAGAGGCAAACTATCCGAGATGTTCGACATTACCCTTAGTAAAGCCTCCCTTCTGGTATTCAAACTACCGACGCGCACCCTAGGAGCCGCGACAAGAAACGCTGGAGAGTCCAGACGTATTAATTAAACGACTCATTTTCATCCCACGGCAAAAAACGTGAGTTTAACGCCCATCGCCAACTAATGTTTCCACACTGTGGGGGCAGCACAAGACGGAAAGGGAAGTTGGTGGAGCTAAAATATGATATCGACCAATAGTATTCACGATGGTACACGCCCATTGGACGTTTAGGTACTTAAGACACGCCCATTACGTTCGATCTTCCCCACTGGGGTTTTAAGGTGGGGGGTGGAAAGCAAGTATTCTCCCACCAAACAGTCCAAGGCGTTTAGCCCGTAATTTTCTCAAACACCACCAAGCGCTCACGCCAGAAGCATCCGACAGACTCGCGGAGCTGGGATTCTGCCTCGCGTGTATACGAACCAGCTCTAATTTGACAGTGACAAGTATATCGGAAGAGTTTGATAAGTGTGTGAAGTTCAGTGAGTGGTCGGATTACGGGTAGGAGATTATAGTAAATAGCATTTGTGTCAAGAGAAGTACCTCCTTGAGGGACTTGGTGGATGGACAGAGCGACGGTCCGAGATACGGAATATTCCTAACCTTCAAATATGTCATGTTCTTGCTTATGTATTTGGTTATCGTGTAGTGACGCTGTACTACAGTGGCTTTAATTGCAAAACTGAGAGTGACAATCTTATTAAGTACCCATTGAGAAAATAGTAATAGATATAAATCTGGTGTAGACGTTTAACAGTGCCAGGTTGAGTAATATAATCTATTGAAGGTACTGATGTGATCAGTGGTTTCACTAGTGCGACGACTGGAAATGTGAGAAGAGTCCTAGGGAATAAGAGATTCGAAATCCTAAACAGGTGCGCTTCATAGTGACTTTAACGCTTGTTACTATCCGTCGCTTAGAGATTGAAAGAGAGAGAGAGAGAGCGAAAGAGACAGGAGAGAAAATCTCTGGCAGAAATCTTACTCAGGATTAGAATTGTCATCAGAAATAGGTCATTGGCAGGCAGCCGTGACTGGGGGTGGTCGCCCCGAGGATGCGGGAAACTTAAACAGTCCCCGTGGGATTTTTTGTAAAGATTCTGTGATATCTTCTCTGGAGAAGCTGGCTGCGGTGCATACGATGATGCCGCTCGCGCCGACGCCAATTGTCCCGGTGCCCTCAAAGCCAAAAATCGGCTTTAGCATCGACTCCATCGTTGGCGGCGGTCGAGAGGATCGTCTGGACAGAATCGAACGCGTTGAGATTGATCGGGATGGAAGTCCAATGGATGTTGAAGGATCATCCTCGCCGAGAAGTCGGCAGATCGTACAATCACCCGGAGCTCACTCTGAGAGTTCAGACAGGCCAGTGTCGCGAAGTTCCTCCGTGGAATCTTATCCTAATTCACGGCATACACCCTCGCACAATAGTCATCCTCTGGGACTGGCACATCATCTAGAGTTCAACAGGACGACATCACACAGTCATAGCGGAGGATCCACACCGAATAACAGTCCTAGTCCTCCTCATAGGATACCCCATGATTCACCAGTAGGCTCACACCCTCAGCCACCACCAGGAGTGGTGAGACCAAGTCCTAACTACCTCGCACCACCTCCCGGCGCAGCTACTGCAGCGGCAGTGGCAGCCGAACAGCTCAAGTCCCTATATGGTCTACCTGGACATGGACCTGCTGGACCTCAAACAGGCCAGAGCGAGTACCATACCCAGCAACTGGCCTTGGCTGCCAACCTGGCCGCTGCTCAACACTTCCAAGCCGCTAATTTGGCTGTAGCACTTCAGGCCCATCATGGTGGTTCACCTCATGGACCTCCACATGGGCCTTATTCCCATGGTGGAGCACCTGGCGGACCTCATCCTCCACCACATCCTCATCAGCCACCTAGAGATAGTTATCCACTCTATCCATGGCTACTCTCTAGACACGGGAGGATCTTTCCTCATCGATTTCCTGGCGGTAAGTTTGTTTCCTATACTCTCAATGTTTATATTAAGAAATTAAGATAAACAACAAGTATGATAATGAGTAGAAACGTTGTACGAAAATATTATAAAAGCACTGCGCGCGTTAAGGCAACGCAAGCACGTGCTCCGTTGCGCTCTGGTTAAACAAATACGTAGTCGTTGATCTTTCACAATATTTTCGTCATCACAAATTTTTTAATGATCAATGCGCGTTATCGTCTACGGAAGAATTAACAGAAGAAAAACAAGATGCCGTATCATCATTTGATTGCGTCTATTTAGCCTAATTAACACTTATCTATTCACGCTAATAGATATTACTGGCTAATTATATATTTCGGAACGCAAATGAAGTCATAAGAGATAACATATAGTATTCATAAAAAAATATATTTAAGAATATTATAAAATCTTGAAAATCCATGTCATAGATTATGTACCTTTCAATAATTCTTATCAAGCATATCAATCGTACTAAATTAAAAAAAAAAAATGTATAATAGTATCTTAATTCATTTCGATCTTTTAAAATAACAAAATGGCGGCACTTGTCTACAAAAGATCGCATCTCTTTTCTTTGGTACACGTAACCATTCGCAAACCGGACTCAGAGACAATTATGTGCCAGCAAAATCCAATCAATAGGATCAGCCAATTTGTTTTATGCACTTCGCGGGGTCTTTCGCTTACGTTACTCACTTACGAGGTCAGCCATTGACAGAACTCGCGGCTAAGGACAATTATCATAAATTTACTGCAATCGGCAGTCGTATAAGGGAGAAGGGCACAGCCTCTATATCTACCTAGACATCTTGCAGCAAATACGGAACGGTCAGTACCCACACTCTGCGGAACAAGTCCCGACGGAAAAATCCTTGCGGACGCCATCTTTGTTGCGTGTTATTGCTCACTGGCTTCGCTTCTTCCCTAGTCGAAACATCAGCCCGGCCAAAGTATCACACATTGGGTATATTCTACGCGCCCTTTATACTTTGTAATCTATATGTTGTACCTAGTTACGTAGGCATTTATTGTTAGGCATGGCTATATCTACGGATACTTCACCCTTCATCACCCTTTGGTATAATGACCCTTCGTGCGAGAGCATCGCGTATTATCATTGATCCATTTTACAGTCACTATTCCGCCTTTCGTGTCATTTAGACATTCTTTTAAATCAGCCATCCGTCTTTCTTTATAATTCTAACGAATTTTACGTTTCTACCTGTAAAACAGTAGACTGAGCTAATCGTATATGGATTTAAAAATATCTTTTAACGGATAAATTTGTACCTTGATAAGTTAAGAGATCAATTTGATTTTGACACGTGGGCTTGTATTTTTATTAGTTTAAGGTTAGAGTGAAATAAAATATTTCAAAATTTTCGAAATAATTTTTTTTTAACAAATTTATATTTTAATTGACATATTTTAATGTTTATACAGTTTTCTTACGTGTTTAATGTAAGGAAGGAATGAAAAACAGAAATGGAGAATTTATTTTCTTGTGCAAGAAAACACGCCCAAGGGAAGGGCTATCGCTGTGTGTTTTGATCTATGGTGGTCTTGTTATCCACGGGGACCGGAATCCTGGACATACCGTAATTAATGATCTTTCGCAGGCGTGCTCGTTGCTGCTCCATTCCCATGTTAATTAACCTAACCTTATCTAACAATTAGCAAGTATCGGTAATTACTGCCGGCTGCATTGGAATGACGATTTTCAGTTGTTTCTTTACTCATATCATTATACAGCAAGTGTCATAGCAAAGCCTCCTAAGCCATGTCAAGACTCGAAATACAACATATCATCAAAGCGACAGCGTGTCCTTTCATTTTCTTCGTTCATTTATTACGGCAACCAAAGGGATCGATATCATCGATAATATTAGAATTTAGGAGCTTTATTAATAATGTTATGCGGCGTATCCGGGTAGCTGTATCGATTGAGCCGAAGTTACATAGTTTCTGGAATTTAACGCTTGCAAGCGCCAATAATGCTTCTGGAAATAAACGGACGTTTTACACTTGGCTCGGTAGCTTCTCACTTGGCAAAATATAGCTGCGTATATAACTATATAGATAAGTATTACGTATATACGGTATTCAAATCGCTCGTCTTGTTTCCTGTAGCGAATAATTGCCCATCGTGATTTTAAACGCGGCAGCCATTGTTTTCTAGATACAGTTCTACGATACCGGGGATGCCATAATATGCTATATCTTCTATAGAACAAGTGTAGTACATACTGTATAGGATTTAGATTAGAAGAAAACGAATGAGAGGATATAGTCGATTCGTGATAAAAAAACATGAAAAAATCAAGACACTCCGTAGAGTCTCGCGTCAAGTATAATGATTTATGTGCGGCTGATCCTTTCTGTGATTATTTCAATCGTATATTTTCAGTCTTGGCCCGTGTCTTATTAGATTAAAAAAATAGTCTGTAAGTGTATTCTCGTAACCTGCACTACTTTGTACGAAAAATTTCTCAGCTTTTTTTTTTGAACTGTTTTTTTCTGTACCCGTTTGTTCCCTCGTCACTTTATCCGTCTTTGTCTTTTTACTTACTGAGATGCGTGACCCCTCGAAATAACGTTTTTATCGTGAAAAAGCTATAGCATTTAATAGCCGATCAAGGATTTTAAGATCATATACTCCAAGGATTTAAAGTAGGTGAAGGGTAACTATGTTTAATGTGTATGGATCAAGTTTATTATTATCCTTCATCAGTTTCCGGCACGGTTCAATAATCAATTAAACAAATCATTCGATAGTCGTAATTGCGCAGACAGTGTAAATACGATTATCACAAGGGTTGCAGGTAATAGCAATATATCGTGAGAAATGTATTTGAGAAATCGGTTGTATAATATTTTCGGATTGTCAGAGTTAATAGGCACTTTGTATTACCAGTATTATTTAGCACCGTGGATAAGTAGGTAACAAAATAACAGTAGTCTGTCTTTAACTTTTATTAAGGTGACATAGTATCACGTTAAATCAATTTTTCAAGAACAGTTCTAGAAACGTCAGACTTATGGTATGTCGATGCTAGTAGAAATTACATAAGAAAAATCAGATATAAAATGTAGATTATATTTTATACGTACTATGGGCATACTGCCACGTCCAATATCCTAGGTACAATCGCTAAAGACAGTGTTGCTAGACGTACCAATGAAACGTGTATAACGTCACATGAATAACATTGTAGGATGTCCCAGATATGTCTGTTGTATTTCATAGGCTGAGAGACACGACTAGAAAAGGAAGAGAATAAAAGAAAGATGAAGAAAGAAAGAAAGAAAGGAGACAAAAGATTGAATCGAACGTTCGAAAAAGAGGAAAAAGAGAACTGTCAGGTCAATACAGTGAAGTGTGATCAGCGGCTACTATGTACCGAGTGACAACGAAACGTCCGAGCACAATGGAGTGTTAATCACCATTATTAAAACAGCATTTACCCCCGTGCGAGCTCTACAGGGTGTCCTTTACGGGACAAAGCCGGTCGAGAGCGATCCTTGTACATTTTTTCTCTGCTTTTTTTTTCCTCCCCTATAGCTGTGAGATCGCATCGTTTCACGCATTTGTCGCTTTCGTCTTTTTTTTTTGTTGGTCCCTTGATCTCTTTTTTTTTCCTCTCTATCGCCCGGCCCTATTTTTTGTCATCGCTCTCCATAGTGAAAATGGCAAAGAGGCGGGACCCGCGACACTCGACAGTTGTCGACTTTTGGGAGTGACTCTCTTAACGCCATTGTAGTCAATTGACGTCTTTATAGAATTGGCAGCTAACCTAACCTAAGCCAAACCTACTGCCATAACCTATACCGGTCACGCTCAATGATTTCCAATCGGTGTACCATTCAATGCCGATTGGCTAACGCGCATTACTTTACTAAAATGATTCGATCAAACGAAAGTCTCATACTTTATTGTCGGCGAAATTCAAAATTCTTCAAAATTAGTTGGACGCTTTAATGATGGCTTGTTTGATGACCGCACCCGTTATTTACCATTTTATAGAATATTATGAAATTACAATGAGTCTCACCTCTTGCATGTGTCGACTTTATCAGTCGATGATCTTAAAGTCGTATCTGTTAATTTACATGATTATTCACGGTAAACGTTAGATAAGATATACTTAGAAATAGAGATCGATTCCTCTCTTGGCTTATGTTAAATTTTAAATCGCGTATATGTAAGAGACAAAGTATTTCTATCTATACTGTACTTGATAATTCATTGATCTTTTGAAATGCACTCAGTCAACTATATATGTTGCTTAAATTAAAGCACTTCCATTAAATCACCAGTGTTCGTTATGAAGACGTAGATATAGATATACTCTGCACTCGTAATAAATATTATTAAAGATTTTCATTACGTCTGCTTAATATAGGAAGCTGCATAAATCTATTGCACATTGACCATTCGATATGCACGGTACTTTCTTACGCGAGGGAATGCATATCTATATGCATGTCTTTATCTGTGGTTCAGTGCATTCTTATCAAGTTAAAATAAAAATAGCCAGAGAATTCATTATCGTCAGTACAATGTAACGTTTATTCATTACAGCGGAATAATGAAATCTATTAGTACGTATTATCAGGGCTTCTCGTAACTATATGTATATGTAATTGCTGTAATTATATATTGCAAAACGATATGTTACGAAAAAAAATAAAAAGAATACTGCGAGTAAAGATGGCGCACGGTTAAGCTAATGCAACAATTAAAAAGACATTAGACCCAAGAGTGCAGACCCCTTCTATATTATGCGATGCGGCCCGAATCAAGAATCGCGGCCGCGTTCTGTTCCGTTTGAGTCCCAGATGAGCCGCGTATTCTCTCGGACTTGCCAGTTGCGCTTACGGGCCTCGGCACTCGGCACGAACTGGGAAGCGGGTAATTTGATATGTTAACCGTTTAGTCTTATTTTTGAGTAATTTTAAGTCGCTCTGGGCGTCTCAGCTGCGAAGCTGGAGCAGCACAAGCTTCCCGTAATTACAGGCCCGTCTTCGAACTGCGGCCAAAGGGACCGGACGGACGCCTAGGGCGCCATCTAGGAACCGGTAGATGGACTTTTGTGAACTAGACTTCTCTTCTTAGTTGCTCTTGATTCCTTGTGTTGGATGCCTAATGTCAAGTACGCCTTGAACGAGGATCGTATGATCTCTGGATCCTGATTCTGTACGTGTTTATAATGCGTATATACATATATCTATTATATATACACACACCTATTGTACATTGATCTGTTATATCTATAGCGATCGGAAGGAACCTAATCTCTCTTTACTTGAGTATTTTGTTTTTCCTTTTCAATGAACCATTTGCATTACTCACTACGTGCATACGGTGCAGCCGATCTTCTCGAGGATTCCAGTTCTCACGACGATGCACTAGTACGAACATCGAATTCCGATGCATAATGCAACTGCTTTATGCAATGGCCGCGTGTTCCGCGCTTTTGCACTGATAGTCAGGGTTAGTAGGGTGTACAGGAAAGAGTGGTATTTTTTTATTTAGTTAAATTAGGGGTGAACCTTATAAGGTGGTTACACGTATAATAAAAGAATTTATCCTTTTTTTTTTTCTTCTTACTTTTATTTAATTTCAATTATACACGAGTTGAAGGTATCGTAAGTTGTTCCTTTGTCTCGAAAATATTACCCAAGATTATTTCCTTTCACCGAGTGAAGTCGACGATGAGGTGGACTCTGGTCGGGTGCGGCTTTGTAGATGTAGAAACATGAGAACCTGCGTAACAGGGACGGGCGTATTAGACATGGCAGACGACACGAGACGTGATGTTTTGAAAACTGGCAAGAGCATCGGAAAGGACGAATTTCATAAAAAAGCTACGAGCATAAGCAGGCATTATGAAGTCTTAGCAATTTCAATGATATCATGAAGCATCATGTTTTTTTTTTTAATACTTACATGACGTCACAGTTTAATTAAAAACTGGTATAAGAATCATTTGCAAAAAGATTTGGTAAGATCCTAGAATGTGATACGGTCACAATAAAAATCATTAACATCTCCCATGAATAATACACGTTTGATTAGTAACGTTCGTTGCATTCATTATGACCAGACGCGATTACAGAGTATGAAGAAAGTTCGGTAGTTTATACGCCCTGTTATATATATCGTGTTGACTTTTGTAATTTCGATCTACCAAACCAATTGCCTAAGAAGACAGTCTATCACATTAAGATTTAGATTTAGATCTGCCTGTATGATTTAATCTACGGATTGATTTCGAATTCCCATAAGCGGTGTACCGCTCCTGGCCAGTCATCATGATCAATGACTCCAAGGGTGTGTGTGTATATATATATATATATATATATACATGCTTTGTCCTATTAAAAAATGTCTGAAGCATACCTATACGCAATATACATACTAAATTTCTAACCGAACTTTTCTTTGTCTTTTAGGTCCGGATATTCCTGGATTTCTCCTGCAACCCTTCCGGAAGCCCAAGAGAATAAGAACCGCCTTCAGTCCAAGTCAGTTACTGAAACTGGAACACGCCTTTGAGAAAAATCATTACGTGGTCGGCGCTGAGAGGAAACAATTGGCGCAGGCATTGTCGCTTACGGAGACTCAGGTGAGAATTAACAATAGAAATTAATACTAAATCGACGAACCGATTCATCGGTATTCCGCTGCGCGCAGTATAGGAAATAATATAATATGTTTCGCGCAAGTCTGGAATGCCATGCGCATTTCGTTTCCCTTTGACAATAGCCATACTGGATTTAATGGCTGCTCGTACGAGCTCCCATAACGAGGGAATTGATATGGTAATCTGGAATATACGCGGGGTAGCGTGAACTACGTATGTTAGATATGTGTATATATACACACACGCAGTATATACCATATACTATGTAGATAAATACAAACGTGTGCGTGCACGCAAGAACGCACGTGCTAGGTATATTATATACGTGTGTTACATACTCCAGGGGCGTTGGGCGTTAGCTTTGTAAAATAAAGCATGGGGGAAATAAAGGGGGTTGGGAATTGTGTCGGTTATGGGCATGAGCGCCATTTTGAAAAGCTTTCATTTGACCGTTAAAAATAATTTGAATTCAAATTTCCGCTTTTGCCAATTTTTCTTTTTCTTTTTTTTTTTTAAATAATGATACGTTGCTTCGAGATGGAGACTTATTCCGAGTTAGAAGCCTGTAGCTTCGTGTGTATACACACACACATACACCATGCTGTATTTAGATAATTTTGCGCAACGGATCAAGTAACGGCTCACTGCCATTCAAACGATTTAATTCGATTCCTCTTTTATAACGATCTGCTAATTGCGAATAATTAACCGACTAATGCGGGGTACCGGTTAGCGTGATGCCGATCCTGACTTCTTCTTATTGTTAGAGAATCCTCACGAGCGATTAACCACGGGTTTCGCGGAAAAGGAAGGATCGCGTCTACACGAGAGAGCGATTAGCTTTGACAGGGGTGGGGGGGAGGGGGCGTGACTTGATGGAAAGAGGAGGGATAAAAAAAGGGTAATAAAAAATGAAAAAGTACGAAGCAGGGGAAGATCTATATATTGTATAGATAAGAGATACTTATTACTGGCTACGTCTGTAAAGTACAATGCTGATTGAAGATCGTTATGGAATCAAATGGAAAATTAGATCTGTACTAATCTCAGACACTGTATAGACGATAAGTACGCATTGCTTAGTGCGCCTCGGTGTGTCTATTCAATTACTGACTAAGGAGCGTGCAGTAGGAAAAATTGCGTTACGTTATTAAAAGCTCCGGAATTGCCCACTTACCGAACAAAAGATGCAAATTGAAAGATAGGGAATGAATGGTCTATAGGAACGGGTGGACAATGGTCGGGCTATGTTAAGTCGGTACAGTATATCGGGTATATTTCTGTTGCTTCGACTCCCGTCCCCCCTCCACCCCTTTGCCATCCACCCGCTTTTTCCTCGAAGTTTAATGATGATTGCTAGCCGCGATGCCTGGAAAATTAGTTGCTATTAATTTATTGCCACCTTGTCCCGTTTCTACGTTAATTAAATCGTACGTCGCAGTGTACGGCGAATCATTACAGATATGTAATAACGAGAATGGGAATATTCATATTGGTTTTTAAATTAATTGTTTGATAAGAGTCCAGGATAATGTAATTAATAATCATTACATTAAGATTATCAATCGCGCGTATAATAAGCTTTGAGAATTAAGTGCAGGAATATTGATTACGGTGCGCATGCGCAGATGGCGCGACCCTCACGGCTATACTGTTATACGACCGAAAAAGGTTAATTTCTTTTTCGTGTTTTTTTTTTTCCGTTGAAAATCACAGGATATCACGATTTCTAGAGTTTCGAGTAATCTAGTAGAAATTTGATTTTGCGAAAATTTTAGTCCCGTATAAGTTTTAGGTCTGTACAGATCTAGTGAGAACCTTGGCAGGCCCCGGATTTATGGAAAAAAGAAATCCACTAGGGGTTTATCTATAGGTAGATTACATGTGAACACGGCAAAACACGAATGACCATTTCGCATTGAAGGAACAAACAGTGCGTAAATCAAAGGCTTAATCGTCGCTTATCACACATTGCCAGCGACCGAAGTGGCTATTTGGGTTGTCTCACATCGCGACGGCAATAGCGTCGAACGCGTATACCTAACCTATTCTTATAACGAAGCTAGTAAGGCTAATATAATCGTGACCGGCACTAACGGCTGTAATTGTCCCGGCAAATTAGGTCGCGTTCACACTGAAAGCGCACTTCACGATACTCGTACAATCTTATGACGACTATCGTCGAACTGCGTTACTTAGAGATACATGTGGATACGTCAAAACGATCGGACGAAGAATGCCCTGTGTACGAAGCATTAAAGTTTTCGTGCGTATACGCAGTGCGTTCCGTATTCCGTAAGAGGCTCGTTAACGATTCACCTCGAGTTACGTTTATTTCCATGAATGCGACGTGAAAGAGCAACAAATTCAAGGTGCACGCGCCCCTGGCGATACTCCGCATAGACTCACGATTCATGTGAATTGCGTTAAAAACACAACCGAGATCTTATTCGTCGTGGAAAACAAGACCCGCGTGACTCTCTTACCACCTATTATTACTTATATGTATGTACGAATGCTTCGTCCATGAACTACAAAGTGTAGGCTTGTTACACGTTTGTAGGTAGACGCGGGAAATTTGAATTGCGAGAAAGTGACGTATAAGAAAAATATATAAGTATATGGGAATATACGATGCGCGCGCAAGATGTTCGCGATTATCTCAAGGTACCGAACCTGTCCATACTCCTGATGGACGTCCTCGGGATGCACCGAGTTGTGGCCGTAATGGAGAAGTTTGCGCATTATGCAGGCTGCATACGATTCACTATGCATAATGAGGCGCGTCGTTCCTGCACCGAGAATAAAGAATTACGAATACTGTCATCAATCCTTTAGCTTGACGCGGTATGTATAAAAAGATTTGAGTGGCGATATTAATGGTGGATAAAAAAAAAATTATAAAATAATTCGAAATTCGTCATAATGATTGTCCTTGCATTTCGATGCATGCGGAAGTGCATTTTAATTTGATTATTTAAACTGCACCGGCGCTTTACTCTTCGCCGGAATACAGGTGTAAAGTCAACGCGAGATACTCGACTCGACTATGTATTTTTCATGCTCGGTGAAATTCGCAGACAGTAAAGTGGCCAAATTTATTGTTCCATGTTGAAAAATCGATCGTCGGGTTATCGCGATATCCGTTTTCGGTATTGCGAATAAATATTGCGGGCACCTGTCTCTCGTCGTTCCGTTGGTGCATATATGCATGACATGTGCTGCACTCTTGGATGCAGGAGAGTTACTAACAATGGTTAATTAAAATAAGTAAATTATAACGGCGCCACCAATTAGTCCTCGTTCACACGTACGTAATGACAATTGATCTCTTTAATAGTGTTTATGGGCGATTACCGACCAATGAAATCGCTGCGATTTCTTCGTGGAAATTATTCAGGAAAGCCGTCGGATTGGTCGAATCTAAGGAGAAAAAAAGATTCCTATGGACGCATACCCGATTCGTCGATCAGTGAAACGGATGCAGTTCGTGCATCGGTTGATCCTGCTGCACCTCGGCTCTTGATTCTCTGGTCACGCCCGTAGCGTGTCACTGTCATGGCCTTGCGTGCATACAGATAACATGCACAAGCCTGAAGCACTGGTTAGTGATCAAGGTGCATTTGTGACCCTTTGTTTTTCTTTTTTTAAGAAATTTAAAATACAGGTACTGGTAGATAATTATAAGATTATTTTAATGAATGACACATTTTTTCAAATAAAATAATTTATTCCTAATATCGGTGCATATGGGTGTGTGTATGCGGTGCGTGGAGGATACGAAGTAAATATATGCATCGATTATAGATATTTATAGGCGAGGGTTGAAAATTGATGCCAATAAAGGGGAGGATTCAAGGAAAATATAACTTCGTAGAGAAATATCCAGATCTCTCTCGGTTCTCACCTCCCTTACTTTCATTCTCCTCCCCATCACGCTCAATTTCGTCCTAACAAAATATCATACCCTATAATACCGTGTCGCCAACGTATATATTCATATCACTAGGGTGGTATAGCGTATCAAGCGTTATTTCGCGAGTGCGTGTCTCATCTTTTTTCTCTCTTCAACTCCCTCTTCTCTCGACTGTCCTTTGGTATATCACACCCTTAACGCTGAGGGCCGTACACGTGTGCCTTGCCGTAGTATTGGGCGGCGATTGAAAAATAATATCACTGGTTTATTTAGCAGGCAATGTGGATATCGCCGGGGGATTGAAAATAATGTTTCGAGCGTGACCGTCGAGCCCCGAGGGGATTAACGTCAACGGATTCTTTCCGGATCGGTGGATTTGCGATAAAAACATATAAATGGAAAAAAATTCAGTCAGACAGAAACAGATAAAAATCGGTCGATTTACCGGAAATCCATAACTGAATGAATTAGTTCAAAATTTTCGAGTCACGCGTGTTCTTTTTTTTTTTTCAAATATTACGGACAAGAACCCACGCCAATAAAAGCAGTGATCTTTATTACCGACAAAGAGAAAAAAAATAGAAACGAGACAACCTTTACCAAGAAAGCCAGTTGCAAGATGACGTATAAGTAAATTAGATATATATATATATATATATATATATATATATATATATATATATACACATATGTATATATAGCTATCAAGGAGAATACCCGAAGTCGTGTGGGTATCGGCGATATTAATTTCCATTAGCGAATATCCAATTTCCCGCGGCCGTAAAAACGGCAAGCGAGCCAATCGGCATCGGAGGGTAGCCGGGCCAGGGCAATAAACGTAATTATATTTAACGGAGGACATAAAGACTTCGATAGGTTAGGTCCGTACCAAGAGGGGAACCCCCTTTTCTCGTCGCGTTATGGCCCGACGTAACCCGATCCCGTTGCAAGTCTCCGAGTATAGGTATATACGTAGTTTGTCCAGGGATAGAGAAGTGGTAGTAAAACGAAGCAAGAACTTCCTGCGTAATTAGAATATTAATTATTAATCCGGATTAATTAATTCCACGATTATCAATGCATACCGAGGCACGGCGCTCAATGCGTTCTATTATTCTCTCGCGTCCATAACCTCAACGTACATGTCCCTATGTAACGTGGTTGAACGTCGTATATATACAAGGCTGTATCCTGACTGTTCGCCATTGCTACCTTTTCGCGACTGTCATTGCCTATGTACCTATAAGGTACTCTGACTCTCTCTCTCTCTCTCACCCCCCCCCCTCCTCTGTCACTTTACTACACGATGCTAGCGGCACCTTCAATTACGCGTATACTTAGAAGCATCGTACCTAGCTAGCTGCTAAAGCGGCGTTCCTTATCACTTCGTAGTGATCAGGTTTTGTGATTGTATTCGTTTTACTCGTGTGTTCCCGTGCGCGTTGATTATTCCGAAACGATACCGGGTCGCTGCAGGCGTGAACTTGCCTGAACTGCTGTGAACTGGTCTGAACTATGCCGTGAAGTAGCAAGGGCGTAACAGTGATAGGTACTTAATTTATTTTAGGGGAGCATGCTTGTATAGAAGAGTGTACGTCTCTTTGAGCGCTGGCAGGAAGGGGGTAGTTTTATTAGACATGGGGTGCAGGATGTAACCGTGTATAAGCAATTCGAGACGATTCAGTTTACTATGGGAAAATACAGGAATAATTCGTGGTGGTTGACGCTGAAGAGTGAGAGAGAGACGGGGGGATGATGTGTTAGGGGTTAGGGGTTGAATTCAGGCGTCTGCTCGGTTTTAGCGCTATCACTAAACCGAGCGTAAATCCAGGGAAGGGTGGCCCCGGGTGACCCTGGAAGCTCATCCCATGCCTGCAATCCCATCATCCCGAGGCATTAGGGGTGGGAAAGCTGCCACCCTCCTAGGAGCGTGGAGATGTCCGCCAATCGGAGCGCGGGACGGCTCCGTCGCTATGGCAACCCTCGGGACAGAGGGTGATTACCAAATGGGGCGCTGCCGCTAACTCGATTAAGTGAAGCAAATGCGCAGGAGGGTAAAATAGGAATGGGGGGTTGGAGTAGGCGACGGGTATGTATATACGGTAAGGGTTGCTATACCAAAAGTGGAGACTACAGTGGGAGGATGATGACAAGCAGGAGGAGCGACCCTGGGACAGGACGGTGGTAAAAGGGGTTGTTCTATTTGCCCTCTTAATCACCCAATAAGTGCCGGAGCAGTTTCAACGGAAGGGGATGCGATTTCTGCGTGTCTCTCTCTCTCTCTCTCTCTCTCTCTCTCTCTATCTCTCACCCTTGCATAAGTATAAGGGTTCCTATGGATTATTGGGTAGGGTGGAAATACCACGAGACATCTATTACAGGCCTTGTTTCTATGCAAACCTCATGAATCCCCTAGGCGAGTTATCCCCAAGGAAAACAGACGATCGATAAGGCTTCGTTAGTAGATTTGCTACCCTTAAACATCCAAGTTGGATATTCGTATCATTTATTGGAATATTCAGAAACACCCTTTGGACAGTATTTATGCTACTGTAACACCATCTTCAGGTATATCGACTGATTCTCTAAAGCCCCATCTTCAAATTTGCTCAGGATAATGAATCTAGAGTATATAGTATTTTGGAGCTGTTTACTCAAATTGAATTCTCTGCCATTTTCATAGCTACCAGGTAACAGTGTGTCGCGACGAACGCTAATCCTAACACTGTCAAAAACCACGTCCGACGGCGCGTTAGACAAACATCAAATTCCCTGGATTATATAAGTATCGAACTCAGCCGGCAAAGCCTGACCCTAAATCCACCGAGCGTAAACAGCACAATGCTGATTTTCCGCGTTGATAGCTTCAAAAACGTATGATGTTCTTGTCTCTTTCTCTCTTTGTGATTACCCAGTTCTTCTGCTCGCTCGCTTGCTCCCTTATGCCTTCTCTATGGCTGAGTCTCTTTCACCCCTTTGCTATTCGCCATTCCCTGCCATCAGGAGGTCACCCCTTTTTTTTTTCCTGGGTCAGGGACAGGAGCCGTGAAAAGCGCGTGTGCATATCGAATACAATGCAACGAGAGTCTCTCAGTCAATTCGTTAACAATGGAGACCCTTCACTGGAGTCACCCTTCCAGAGAGACAGTAGCTATGTGGCGATGAGCCTTGGAACCGGATAGCCTGTTTAGGGGTGGCTTTTACGAAGGGAACGCTTCGGGGAGCTCTAACTAGTTGCCACTTAATTTGGCAGGCCCCACGTTTGCGGCGAAGCACGAACCCGGATTGGCGAGGGTGAATTGGGCACCATGAGTCGGAATAGAGCTTGGGGTGGTTGAAACGGGGCCAACGATCGAGCGTGAAATTGGGGTGGATTCTCAGATGGGAGAGAGATGAAGTACCGTAGGATAAAATGGCGGAATACTACCTAAATTCTACGTTATAGGTAGTGAAATTTTGTTTGTCGAATTTACGTGGATTATAATTTATACGATTTTTTGCTTTTTGATTTCAGGTTAAAGTCTGGTTTCAAAATCGACGAACGAAGCACAAGAGGATGCAGCAGGAAGAGGAGGCCAAGGCGCAGCAACAGTCCGGCGGTAATGGCAATAATGGAACCAACAAGAATACTCACCATGTGAGCAAGTGGCAACAGGAGACTGGTGATTATCATCACGAGGAAGAGGAACACATCGATCCGGAAGCGGATGAGTGCTCGAGCGGATCCGAAGCGTAGCTAGACGTTCTTTGCCTGGATTAATCCAGGAAGGATCAAGAAGCTCTGGAGTCCTTTGCTCCAGAAAGATTTCAGTTCTTCTACCTTGAATAGGATGACCTCGTTGATACGAAGGATTCTGGAGACTTGGGTGGATGTCTTCGCCTGAACGATCTTCTTGGTACTCTCTGCCGGAGTATGACAAAAGGATTGGGTACCAGCATCCGGAAGATCATCATCTTTCGTTTGAATGGAAATGAGTCCTTCCCATTAGGATTTTGTTACGATACTGAAAAAAAAAGATGAACGTGCCAGCCATCGATGCTTTTTCTTCTCGATGGGTTCCGAATAGCAAATCTTCGAAATTTCCCTCGGGAATTTTTGGTAATATTCGGAAAAATCCCAGATTCGCCTGAACAAGATAAATAAATCATCAATAACTACGTCTTGTAGCGTCTGCCAAGGGACTGCGGAAAACGAATCCTATAGGAAGTACGTTAATGGTGGCCATTGTCCGTCAAAAACGGGAGTACACGCCGCTGAATCGTTACGTTTCCGACCGGAAATAGCGGTACTACGAAAGCAAGAAAGAAGCATAGGATAAGAACACCGGATATGGGAATATCGTGGGGAAATATTCGAAACGAAGAATCCCTTCAGCCCATTGATGCGGCGATCATCTTTTTTCGCGCAACTACTTCTTCTCGGCGGTCTTTAATAATATCCATTTAATATCTTGCCATATGTAATTCGCCATACGCAACACATACACACACGAAACACGATCTACATAGATATTTGTAAATATACTTATAGAGACTGCAAGCCAGTTTTGCGCGAATTTTAACGCGACCAGTGAGAAAGTAAAGGACGATAAGAAGAAGAGCACGAGGAATAGAGAAGTCTAAATATATCTAGAAAGAGGGAGAAAAAATAAAATAAAAAAAATAAAGCGATCCTGTCAAAAATGTCAGCTATATAACGAAGGTTGTACATAGGTATAAAGGGAACTAAACAGTGAGTGCCAAACTTGATACTTTAAACCCAGTGTAGTAGGTAAGATGTATATTTACAGGTTAGGTTGTTGTTTTCGAAGGAGCAGTATTCTTTATCGATCGATGTCTGAGATGTACTAAATTAAATTATTAGCCAAGAGCAAATCGCGTCGTGTCCCGACGAGATTAAAAATGTCGAAAATATGGTAAATACTCCCTTACTGGGACCTGATTCGCGAAGCTTTGAATTTCTTGAAGATTAATGAAAGATTTATTCGCTACGAAACTCTCGTGGAAATTCAATAATCGAATCGGGACTCGGTACGTGCCTAAGCGATGGCGTAGGTTTCACACGTATCTACGTTAGGACACGTCGCTTTGTTGCCGCACACTGTACATACTTTTGTAAATAAGAAATGTGATTTTACTCGACGTACGAAGTAGTGTCCGAAGAGATCGAAAGATTCAGTTCGTGTTCTAACGATATAGTGAAATAAATTATATCACCTCTCTACGATACACACGCGCAGTCTGTCTTATTTAAATGTGCCTTCACCTTTCCTATAGACATAGAAGCATCCCTTAACCACTTAACCTTGAATCACGTCTCCCAGACGTCCAGTTATCTGCGGTCCACAATTGTTCAACACATTTGAAACCGCGCGACGGCCGACTGAGTGCCAGGTTTAAGCGATTAATTACAGTAAATGCTACAGCGATCTGGCAGGTGTGATAACAAAATTGATGTGGCTCCAGTAAGAAAGATAAAAATGTTGGAAAAATAAAATTAAATTAATGAGATAAAATTTCATCCATTACTTTTCATGTTTTGTCAGATAAACCATATTCGGTGAGAACCAGTGATTAAATCCGGTTCGGAAGTTGGCAACGTTGATCCCCCTATAGCAAAACCGATGCACACGAAGCACAGAAGCATTGCTCCGTATAATTACTTTATAATCGCTACGTCCAGCGCGAGTAATTACAGTAGAGCGATCGCTGATTCTTCCTCTAATTACAATGTATTTCGTTCTGTGCTTGAGTCCAAGTAACGGGGCCGGTCCGACTGTAAGTAAAAAACATGGCATGTCATTCAGCAATCGTCATTAAGAATTATCGTAAATTTCATAAAATAATTATCAATACGTACATTGTATACGTCGTCGCATGCACTGTTGACGAGACGTTAATGATTATAATGGTAATGACGATGCTGATTCTTGATGCATTGCTGGAAATATTTGGAACGTCATGTACTCTTGAGAGGACGTCCTTTTTGATGTAGTAAATTCGACGCCATCTTTATTTTCGTTCGACTTTCGCGGGATTTTTCCTCGTCCAAAATAACAGTCGAACCGGTTACGCAATTACGAAAGCTCAAGTGGTAATGGTACGTTTATTGCGTCCGTGCAACTGCGCCAAATCGTGATTGGTGTGCCCAATGAAAATCCGTTAAAGATTAATAACCTTAAAAGAGAAGCATAAAGGAAAAAAAAAACAAGATCTGCACCTGCGTATAAAAAAGGTATATCGATCCAGATATAACGTCTCCATTAAATTGAATGACGAAAGTGTCGTATACCATTGCTACACGATTATTCGGAAGATATAGCAACGAGTCGACCTTACTATCTCATACTGTATTCCACGTAGCTTCTTGCGTATCCCGTGCGAAATCAATTAATTGACATTCCAAGGGGCAGGTAATAATTACCGTTTATCCGGGAAGAGTGACGTCAAGGAGGAATGAGCGGCACTTGGATCAGTCCCAATTAAAGATTAATTAGTAGATTCCCTTGTCCGTCAGGTGTATTTCTTATTACGACTATGGGATTACTCAGGACGTTATGACGCAACGATCAATCGATAGTCTATCAATTAAAATTCAAGTAGCATACATTTATGCTAGCGTGGGGACAATTAGCACGTTTTTATTTGTCACTGGTAACCAAAGCCGGGTCGAATTAAAACCGCAAAGTTTGAAGATCCATAGGAATAATCCTGACGCACGCAAATGCTTACGGCAATGTCTGCTTGAGGTTGGCGCGTTTCTCATAGTAGAGAGGAGATTCACAAGGGGTAGAGGGCAGAAGCGGAGGATACTCTGCGGCCAGGGAGTTCAGAACTGCTAATTATGTAAATTGCCAGTGTTGCAAATTACCCTCACAGTTTGCCTTCATTCTGCACACAATCCACACGGGTCCGAACACTCGGTCGTCTTGGAATTTACCAGGTTGGATGTTCTATTACTTCCTTTAGCTGGTTGCGTCCTCTGCTTCCTCTTCGTACAACAGCCACATAGATCTGACGTTTAATGGGACGTACCTACTAGCTGTAATACTCATATCACACGCGTAAGTACTTAAGATTTAATGGAGCCATCTTGATTGGCTGGTCTATTAAGATAAATCAGTGCTTGGGACTCATATTAGATTTAGTGATATGAAAATAGTTAAGATGAAACCGTACTAGATTGTAAGTAGAAAAAAATGTTTGTAGTGGGTCTATTAGATTTTGAGACAGTCCAGAGAATATTACGTCTTAACTACATCGAGCCTAGCGATGATCAAATCAGATGTGACCAGGCACGTAATAAAATAGGCTGACCCGTTCGAACAAATCGTTTAATCCTACTCTAACGATCGAGGTAATGATGGCTATAAACTGTAACAGAGCACACAGCGTCCTGGGGCCAACAAATTGGGCTTGACAGGCGAAATGGGCAGAACGGGTCCAGGCGTATACCTGCCATGCTGGATGCAATGCGGGATCCCAGATGGGACCTCTTTCCAGGAACCACGCATGTAAAACATTGGTTAAAGCGTGGTTTCTATTCAAATGGAAAGGAAAACAATGCGGGACAGATCCTAAAGTGTCTGACAAATGTAGAGAGTGTTCGATTGGATTTGGGGTCCATGTGACATCCTACCATTGCACTCCCATGAAAATTTGATAAATACAAAATAAATATTACAAGTCTTTGTTTTTCATTGTATTCATATAAATCCGCAGATTCTTCTGATAGACTGGATCATGAGGAATTCCTTATAAGAACCCACAGTGTGGTATGTAGATACTGAAATAATTTTGGGGCCGTCTATAATTTCAAGTTACATCGACAAGTCAGGACAGGGGTGTCATGGTCGGTGGAGTTAGGCCTTGTTACATTTGAATAACACGGTACAACACGACCTTCTACGAATGTGTGCCACAGGATAAATCTGTGTCGGTGTAAAAGGTTGGACCACCGTCCGACTAGGTAACGAGCATCGTAAACTCCAAATTGAACTTGAATTAACCTCTAGAATTCGACGCTACTTATTAGCTATCCGCAAACGTTATATCGTACAAGATTTAATTTGTAAGGTTATATTAAACTCCGAAAAAAAAACAGCGATAACTATCACCGTTAGGCCAATAAATAACCTTTGAAAAGCCTTGTATAACGTAGACTCGTGGAATATAATTAGGTAAGATCTTGTTCCACGTGTCAAAGGTAGTAAGCAATGAAGCATAAGAGTATCAACTGCAATGGCGATCCATTAGCCAGTGGCGAATGTGAAAAGGCCATTACTCAGTAAACAGACGGCTGGGAATGAAGATGACGAGGTAGAGGAAGCGGTACCATGGAATTCTTGAAGCTTGTTGTACTTTGTAAAGAAAAGGCCATTGCATTATGCGCAGCTAGGTAATGGATCGCGCGGGCGTTCAATCTGCAGGATCGCCAGGATCACGGCATTCAGGAATAAGAAGAGTCCCTCTGCTTTAGCAGGGTGGTCTGGATTTTTAGCAAGGAGTCACAAGTGCATTCCGTTATGATTCCAGAGCAGAATCCATTATCTTTTCTGCAGTTTCCCAAGGATATAGACACGGCATCAACCAGATCCTGGATGAATGTCTAAAAAAACTCAACAAAGAAAAAAAAAGCATTCAAGAAAGAAGTAGAAGAGGTCAAGAGAGGTAAAACTAAGGTCAGGAAGAAGCAAATCAGCGAGCCTGAAGTCAAACGATTTCAATTGATCTCGAATAGGCATTAATCCCATCCTGTAAAGGAAGAATTGAAATCAGTGTCTTGAGTCGGTATCCACAGTCAATTCCTAGGTGGTACAGGTAAGACAAGGTTGGTACCTTACTAACAGGAAGACGAAGAGGGTATCGGAGATGAGGAAGAGAGACGTATAAAAGGTGGAAAGTGGAAGGTGGACTGTTATAAGACGTACCGAAGCGAGATGGAACCAGCATCGATGGTCCAGGGGGAACAAGGTGGTGGCGATGCGTGTGGGTTCAGCTTGGGGGTGTCAAGTTACCAATGAAATAGTGGTACCATTTTGTTTACAATATTGTCCAGGGTGTGGGGAGCCAGGCGTGTCCACACACTTGGCTCGTGTGGTGCACCACGTAGCAACGAGCATGAATGTATCAGCGGTGCTCTTTATCTCGTACCACCTCACTGTCTCACTCTCTCTCTCTCTTATATCCCTTTCTTCCTCCCATTGGAGAGAGAGTCATGTGTACAAGACCGGATCGCGAGACAAGAGTTATCTACCCAAGGATTCACAGTCCCTGAGAAAACCTCAATCAGCATATATACTATATTTCAATACGTACGTGTAAATATTCACAGTGCATATAAAGTACTTGCCCACAGGCGATTCAACCTCTTCGATCATTAGAGCGTAGGTACGGTTGATATTGGAGAAGTTCTGTGGGTGGTTCAGGACACATATTTGCTCGAGGGCGAAGTCCCAACCTGATCCTGATCATCCACTATAGCACTGCTGCCTGGTTTTGGGTGTTGTTTAGTTAGCTGAACTCTCTGTCTTTCTCACTGTGATATTCTTGAAGTGATGAATTTTTTACCGATCAATAAAGGCGCACCCGGGCATTACCACTCGTAGAAATGCAAATGTCAGGGTTTAACCATGCCGGGAAGAGGTTACCTGGACAAACATGTGGTTAGACCTCACGTTGGCCCAGGTTATGATAGGTTCGCGTGGCTGGCCCACATCAGATTCCAGATCGGATCTGGAATCGTAGAAATCCTATGCTACGTACTTCTTCGATGATACTCGGTTATTAAGGATTACCGCTGTGCTCTGTAGACGATGTTGAAGTTGCTCACTGGATTGGGCATAGTACTTAGATTACATGTAGGAGGCTGCTAGGTGCATAGGTAAATGGATACATATCTGCAGTTTCAGAGCTATTGATACTCTTTGCCAGTAACGATTTCTACTGTGTAATTCAGTCATTCGATTCTTAAGATATGCCAAGGAAGCGGAGTAGCAAATTGCGGGACACCTAGGGATCATGAAAGTCTTCCATCTTGTTCATCCTGATCACTCGTAATACTCCCTTATATTGAATTCTTGTTTACATGTCCGTAAGAACAACGATCTTACCCGTTCTCATGATCTTGATAATTTCAGATCTTTTGACAATTTTGAATTTTACATTATTTACATTCTTTTCTTTCCCCCTTTCTCCTTTTTGCTTACCTCAATTTCATTCGGATCAGAGCGTTCCTAATTTTACGTCTCCGATCAACCATATGCGTATTACACACGAGCGCACAATCCGCAGCATAAAATCGATCGTAGCCATTTTTCCTTTAGCGTACTGCGTGGGGTTTCGAGTACGACTGGCAATCACACGGGGAATTTCGCGGGTCACTACAACCTTTCTGACTTCCATTTGGATCGATCGTATTGCCATTGTTGTACGAGTACGCGAGCGGTTCGCGAATCAATTCAATACGATTCGGCCCGCTTCGCGACAGCTATGTTTTATTTCGTCTCATTTTCCAAGATAAAAAACAGAACACCTAGATATCCAGATAGTATATATATATATTAAATGAAATATAACAACACGCGACGTACGTATTTCCCTATGCAAAACGTAGTGGAATGAATAGCAGTGAAGAGTGGTGGAAGTTTGATCGGGGCCTTATTCCCTTGGCAAAGCAGGCGTTAGGCCCAGTCCATTCGCTTCTACATCGTGAGCGTACCTGTGTGGCGAGCTCACCATAATTACGCGCAGCGACTATTCATTAAACTGATTACACCTTATTGCCTTCCCCCGTACTGTCGAGTAAGGCCCCTGTAAGTTCCCTATCCCACAGGTCCCCTTCTACGGTAGGTACTCTTTCCACTACTCGTATAGTTCTCTCTCACTTCGATTCAGCCCCTCTTCTATCCAGTTTTCAAACGGAGCGCAATGCCATATCTTACCGCGACGGTGCTGCCACACTTCTTGCTCTATGTTTCTCTGCTTGTACTATGCTTGCTTGGTTGTATTGCTTACGTCTCGACGCGTATTCTACGAGATATATGCCACCATTAATAATATTATGTGCGCTCGCGTCATTGCGTTAAGTGAATGCGCCGAGATTATTAAATTGCTGGTGTTCCATTACAATTTACAAGGCAATAAGAGAGCTATCCGCGGGCGGCCGTGTAACCTGGCTGATAGGAGCCATTCTCCCATGGTGGCGATCATGATTACGCGGGAACTTACGAAAAAATTCAAATCGCAAATCCTGCACTCCTTGGGTATATAACTTCTGGCTGGTAAAATGGCGCGAAATTTGAAAATCTTTTGAAGTAATGTATGAATAAGTATCATCAGGTATCTTTTCTATACTTAATATGCTATTAGGTATAAAAAGAGGCCTTTTGCATGACATAGATTATTAACTGATGGTACTGACTGTACACGCTTTTCAGGATGAATCCTATTAGTTACTGTGTATTGACAGGCTTTTTTTTCTGGATCAGGTTGTCAATGGGTGGTGTTCAACGGCAGAGACGTAGGAACTACGGGCCCCGCTGGCGTAAAAAAAAGGACCTCAGACCCCTGGAGTCATTCCGTAGATACGTAAGGACTCCTAGGTAGGTTATCGCTCGCAGAGCTTGAACAACGTAGCAATTATCAGCCATTCCTCGCAAATAGCTGATGGTTAGTGATAATTATCTGCCGAGAACGCCACGCCATTGGGGCAGCATCGCGAACCAGCATTCTGCATACCGGGTGATACCAGTATATAGAATTTGGATTGTTATCAATGCAAAATTTTTTTTAAAATCTACTAGGTCATCATCGAACAAACGTAATCAAGCGATTCCCGATTTGTCTCGTGGAAATTAAATTGATAAATAATTGTAAAAAAAAAATTAAATTACAAATTTTTTTATGACTACCAGACTGTAATTCAAAGCTTAAATAATTAACGCGTTATTGTGAGATTTGGGGAGATTCATCTGGGGAAACTAGTGTTAACTGAACACCCGGTTGGTAGCACGGCAAATAAACGACAAATACGTGCAGCCAACAGTGTGTTAAGTACTGGCATTAGGGTAATAAGCGTGCAAAGAGTTCAGCTTATCGGGATAGAGTACAGAAGTACTCCACCTACGGACGGTAGGTACTTGGGCTGCTCTTATTTTGCAACCTGCGAGAATAACAGGATGCTCAGTATGCACCTCGAGTAATTCGCGCAGCATGTGGGAACTTTTTAGGTGCCACTTCCACCCTTCAAGTACCTACATATACCGCTAGTGATATACACCTCTCGCTCGTGGTGGTCGTACGAAAAAGTTTCTATCCTCGATTTTTCTTTTTTTTTGTGTTACTCTTGCAATTTTCCCGTAGATATATACATAGCAAGAGTCCATCCCCGCCATTTGCAGCCGTAGAAAATGCCATGGTATCCCTATTATCCTTTGAAAAATTACGGTTCTGCAAGTACACAGGGTTCTGGACAGCTACACCGGCATGACAGGATAAGTTCTGGTGTAAAAACGACACAATATCAAAACCCGGATCTTGTTACACGAGTCTCTTTAGTCTCGAAGGACTTCGTGGGTGTCTTCATATGGAACGGGCCTAAGTCCCGGGTGGCGAACGAAGACATACGCCCCTGACGACACGTTCCTATACGAAGAGATAAGATCGCGTCGTCCAAATTGTTTTGGATTGTTGGTTAATTGGAAGCTCGTTGTGGTACGAGTGGTCTGGGTTAGGAATCGAGTAAGGGGGATAAAATAAAAGAAAAGCAAAGAGAAGAAATATCAACGGGACTGGGCAGCCATCGACAGCCATTCAAAAGTCACGAACCGACTGTCGGTACCTGCGGTATCCCTGTTAAACGGTTTTCAGAAATCGATTACACCTTTATTTCGTATACATATTGTCTCTTGTTCCTGTTAACTACAGGAAAGATTATGCAAAACTTTAAGTCGTAAAGACGCATGTCGAATTGGTTCCTGTAATTATCGCGAAGTCGAAGGCTCCTGTCTAGTTAAGAGACCTATACTGCCGCACAGTTAGTAGTCCCGCACGCAAAGTTCAGATACACTGAGATAGCGAGCCTCATGCTAATTATCCTTTGTCTAATTACAGCTGCTTGCGTCGCTGACTAATTGTTTCATCGAGCGAAAATAATGGGCCGGCGTCACGCGTACGAAGCATCTTTAAGTACGCTTAGGCAGTATTCATAGTACCCAATGCAAGTGCATGTATCTATATGACTCTATGTATATACACACTGTAAAAGTCGCATTGACATTCCTTTCCCTGTAACTGTGAATAGTTCGTAATTCGCGCGTCGAGCCAGAAAATATTTATGGCTTCGAAACCAGGGATTTACTGTGGTAGTATCGTTTTACTCGAAAACCCGTCGTGTCGCTTGGTCGCCACGAGATTCCATTTGCGTGTGGCAAATGCGTGATGGTCGCGAATCTTTTTGTCGCCATCTAACAAGCACGTGTGAACCCACCCTCATGTTGATGGTAGTGAAGGTATATAGGCAGGCAGGCGCACATTCGACAAGACGCCGCGCGCCGCGCAGGTACGTTGACGTATATACTTATCTCGAAATATTTATTTTTGCCTCGTTCAAAAACTCACCGCTTTATGAGCAATAACCGGAGCGCCTCACTTTTGCGTTTCGCCGCTTCCTATTGGTTGATATTGTTGATTTAACCGTCGGTGATTTTAACGAACGAAAATGGTTAACCGTTCGTTTAAGTGTACAGAGTTACGGCCTCCCGTCCAACTTTCTTGCGCCTTGCGCTCCGCTTGCGTTCCACGCGCAGTCATTACCTTCTTATTACTAGTTATCTCGTTACTTGTTACTTATACTTGAGCGGCTTACTCTTATGAACCTATCTTAGCCGGATCGTCGGCTGGTAAATGCGCGCCTCTAACGGCGCATGAGAAAACTACGGCTCTTATTAGTTACCTACAATAGAGGTTTGGTATCACTGTCAGTTTTTATCGTAATGAAGCTTCACTAGTTCCAGACTGTAGTAAATAAAAGAAAAATATTAGTTCACTATTAGGCTAATTTCAAGAAAAACTGTACAATACTTACGACTATACACTCTTCCTGGAATAAAGCATTAGATATATGTTAATAAACCGAAGGAGTAAGAAAAGATGAAAAAGATATAGTGTACTGGCAGCCCCGTGGCACGTAACGGTTTCGATATCATAATTATCGGTGTGATTATCGGCTCCAAAGCGGGACCATCGATTCCTCAGGAGTTCCTACATGGATTGGCCATCACGTTGAGTCTCTCGTGCTTTGACGAGAGAGCGATTGAGCGAGAGAGAAAGAGAGAATGAGATTTAAGTGTGGCTGTATGGTAAGAACGAGGAGTCGGTAGTCCACAGGTTGTTGATTATGCGTGCCAGGGCAAACTCGAGGACGCGTTACGGCATGGCAGGTAGTTGGGAACCGCTCGTCGCGAGGTAACTACGTCCGTCAGTGATAATGTTGATGAATTGGCTTACTTATAGCAGCGAGCACACGCGTAGAGTAGGTAACGTTTACGGCAGAGCCCTGGTGGCTCGGAAGAGCGCGCACGTACGGGCTATACAAGCAAAGCTCACGTATGGACGGTGAGCGATCACTTTTCTCTCCACCCACCGTGCCTGACAACATAATCATCGGTTTAACTTCCACTAAACTATAGTTAAGCGCGCATTGCGGTTAGAGTACCTAAAATGTATGTTTAACAGCATCCTCGTCCTACCACCTCGATCAGAGCTGAGTGACGGTCATTGTTGGCAACCCGTAAAAATTTGAATAAGATAAATAACGAAGATCGAAATAGAAATCAATGAAATAATAGAATGTATATAGGTAATAAGTACCCTGCGCGATGGCTGTCACTGAATTTCTAGCTAGTCACTGCTTTCGCGAGGTTTCATCCTGTTGATTAAAATGCATGGCGCGCATGCGCCCCGGCAATTTCGCCCGGGAAAGCGACAAACAAAACCTGCCCGAACGACGTACCGTGTGTATAGTTACACCATCGTAACGTCGGCGGCTGGTAATTCGCCCGGCGAAAATCAACTGCTGAATATTTATGGGTCGATTAGATTAATAAAACAATGTCCGCCCTGACCATTTTGGTCAATATTCGCGCTCGTTCATAAATAATACATGGAGGCTTGACGGAAGCGAGAGTCTTGCCGTTGCACACTCTTGATATGATGTCTCTTCTCTCTTCGAAATTCCTGTAGCATTGATAGCTGCTCTCTAGCGTATAAACGGTGAAACGTCTACCACGAGTTATATTTGGATATTCGTAAGTACCTCTTATTCAATGTAGCTTCGCTATTCTCTTTTCTAGTTTCTTTTACTCTCGTATTCTTCCTTAGCCATTCTCATTTCAATTCTTCCTTTCCTCCTCGTATACACATATTCCACCCGTGTCTCTTTTGTTCTCCGTGTCTCGGGTGCTCGCAGGTAGGATTACGGGTAAGGTAATATCTCTGGTGATGGTGTAGTGGGTGTGTATTTAAATAAGGGATAACGCGGTTATGGGGTCCGAAGTGAACCTAACCTGCCTACGTAGTAGGTATATACGCCCTGGGGCCTGATAGAGTCGTCATGTGCCTCCGTGTAATCAGGGGCTCTCAATTGTTCGAGGTGTTCCGGGACTTTGGAAATGTATGTTAAATATCATTGAGAATAGAAAAGATTTGCAAAGAGTACTGCGAAGCGGTGCACGTGTCTGTTTACTTACAAGTTGGGTAGCCAGTTACGCACAAGACATAAATTGAAAATCCAAAGCCTGTCAGACAGGTAGGGTTATGTTGTAGAGGGTACGCCAGTCGCGGATGCCGCACAAAAAGTCTCAAGGTTCAAGACTCGACTCAAAGGGCTAGTTAGCAGATCCGTCAAGTCACCGCGTCATTAACGGGTCCACGGCCAATCATCATTAATCATCGCAATCCATTGTGCGTCGATTGTGGCGCGCGCGAACGCCCGAAAGGTATACAAAACGAAGAAGTTCGTAGGAAACTAAGTGCCGCGGAAGACGATGGGTGGCGCTCGTGCGCGTGCGCATGGTCGCTATCGCGCATGCGCAAAGCATAACGTTTGAACCTGGAGAGCGATTAAATTAAAGCTGGATTAAATCGTTGTAATGATTAGCGCAAGTCCGGACTACGGGCGACTGAATCGAAGGCAAATGAATTTTAATGAAGGCCGCCTTAACTCGGCCGAGTGATTGATATATTAAAATAAGCGTGCTTGTGGGTACCGTGTGCCAGGCATGTATCTACCGCTAGGTTCGTTTTATACGTATCACCGCGGCGGGGAACCGTGTGAAATCGCTCCGACTTCGAGCCCAAAGTCAATTCCGTGATTGAGATTAATAATCTCATTAAAATAGCGCCCGATCTGAATTGGCCGCTATCCTTAATTGACCGACGGCGGCGCGATTTCATCGTCGTCAGCTGTCAGACAGTAAAATCAACTCCACTGTCTAAAGACGGAAAATCCGCTGCTCTAAATTAAAATTCTCCCAGGTGCGGATAAACTCAATTTCCAATCGGTGATCGATTATCTATTCGTGTCCACGAGTTGAACCGAGTCAAGTATCCTGGAATTCCCCATTGAAATCAGGAGGAAATCATTCATTATAAGAAATGAGATCAAATCGACTATATCGCGTATGTATATAGGTGCATTTTTTTATCAAGACTTGTATATACAGTACAGTATTATAACTTTGAGCTTGGGGCACTAATCAAGCGACTAATTAATAACGCAATCCCATACTCGTCATATCTAAGCATCTTCGGGTTATTAGAAGGACGTGAGGCTTCTTGGAATCTAGATATATCTCGCTGTCCGATCATCCTTTAATAAAGTCCTTAGTGTGCAGCAATTCCTCGGAAATCCGTCGAAATGAGCGTCCGGTGTGCTGATGACTTTAAGGAGACAATTATTCCCTCGAGACCCGCGGGAAATCTGATATCTCTGTTGCCGCGAGAAGAAGTAAGGGGCCCATACCCTGGCCGACGTGACTCCACGACACGAGGTGCTGACCCTAGAAAAGTGGACAGGGAGGGAGTCTATTTATTTCGAAAGAGAGAGTGAGGAAGAGCATTCGAGCCACGTAGAAGACGAACACGTAAAGGGCTCGATCGAGATCCTCGGAGATAAAGAATGTTTATTGACCCAACCAATGAATCCTCTTACATTGGCAGCATAGTGAATAAAAAAAATAACATACAATCAGGATAAAGTGACGGGTCAGAATGGATCTATTAATTCCATTCGGTGAGGAATTCAAGAATCCATAATCCCGATTACGTAAGGTGTTCTGAAAAATTTGAATGGAAGATCCAACAAGACGGTATAGAGTAAAATCGGTAGCCAAAAAGTTCTGGAAAATGGAGTCCCTTGTCATCGAAGCATGCACATATGTTATATATATACATATATCATACCTGTTCCAAGATGCCTCTTAAAAGTTCATTCCCAGAGCTGCGACATTGGCTCTATCTGCATACAATGAATGGGAAATGGCTCCCGTAGCATGTTCCTCAAGTTCTTCAGCACTCTACTGTATAAAGCATCTACTAGCATCTACTATACTATAAGCGTGGATGCTGGTCCTAGTGACTCGACGGTAACTACGGGCTACTATGACTTCACAGCTGGGGGTAAATTAAGTTGTGATTATCTGTCGATGTTATTTAGCCGAAGCCAAAGGGGGCTAAACCCGAAGAGTGGTCCTTATTGGGCCTGGACGAACTCTCACCGTTGAGCGCATGAGAGCTGAGGAACGCGTAAGATGGACCTATAGGTGGATGGAGGAGGTTCAAGAAGATGGTGGAGAGGGCGTGCAAGGGGAAGTATCCGAGGCAGAAACAAATAGCCATTGTCTGTGCCAGGCCCGGCAGTGGGGCCCGAAGGGCATCTATCACCTGCTTATCACGATTATACCACTTGTGCCCTATCCTGCGTCTCTCTCCTTTCCTTCCTTACCTAACCCAACCTCTTTCTTTCTCTCCTCGTATCCTCCCTCTTCACTTGGACCAGAGTGCCAGGTACCACCATCGGAGTAAGACGTCTTCTCTTCGTTACCTTTTGCTCCCTTTTTATCTCTTTCAATGACCTCTCTTCTACCTCTCTAAACGTACTGTACCTGTAGATACGTACCTAACCTATACCTATCAACCAGGCCCATGTGCCTGTGCCTGCAATTCCATATATTTGGAGCTACTTTGAAAGTCTATAGTAAAATCAGCATTTTTGACTGGACGAGTTTAAGATTTTGCAGTTTTTCAGAAAATTCTGACCAGGTCCCGTTACCCGGGTTAGATGTGGGAATGAAGGAGGATACCGTGGACAGGCGTAACCTGATCCAGAATGTAAGCAAGAGGAGCAAGAAGAAACGAGTCCTGGAAGGCAATAGGGTGGTTAGAATTGGACGAAGCAGAGTTTAGTCGGGGCCGGCTCTTGGTATATTACCTACACGAGCTTCACATAAATATACCACTCCTAAGATAGGGATCTATACCGCCAAGACCATTTGTTGGCCGTGTCCGTCCGAGCGTCTCGAAGCTCAGGACGACGAGCTGCATGGCTGCCAACCCGGCAGGCGTTGGTTTAGTTTCGTTGCCCCCGAGGATAGATCGAGACTCGGATCACCTGTGCGGCCAATTGTTTTCGCCCATCGGCCACGAATTGATGGCCCTGTTATTACTCGGTTATTAACAATCGTTTGGTAACGAGCATTTTGACAGTGGTAGGTGCTTTCTGTTAATTATATGTTCAGAACAACGCCATTCCGATAAACAATTCCTTCTTCAATAATGTCGAATCATTTTATGTTAGATATCACCATGCTCTGATGGTCCATGATAAGAATAGTTGTTATTATTGTGCTACCCTTGGTTGGTCTTAGGGTTATGAGAAAAGATCTTTGTTTTTTTTTTTAGAAAAATGTCAGGAACTATCGCGGCTCTTAGGATATCCCAGGACAAGGTGGATAAGGATAAGGCTGGGTTAACCAGAGTCAAATTCAAGGGTTAAAGTTTAAGTCTGACTTTTAAACGGGTCTTGGAACACTACTATTCTCAAGCTCCAGATGTCCCTAATCTGATAGGTTTCCGTGAAGTAAAGGTAAAGGGAGAGGATGCAGAGGAGAAGCCACGGAGGACGAAGAGTAGGTTACGAAGGTTTTATTATCCTTGGGGAGATCTCTCGATGGCTTGGTACCGTTGCATAGGGATGCTGAAGAGATGCTGAAGGGCTGCCTGTTAGGGACGTGTTCAGCGAACAAATTACCTTTTGTTTTTGAAACTTAACAGTTATTTGGGGCTGACTTATGGCCGGACCGCACTCCTTTTGAATAGCTGGGCTCGGTCGTTCCCGCAGAGATTTCGGACCTGGTGTGGAATGTTGATGAAGAGGTGTTTGGCGGGAAAGCAAACTTTGCATCTGTCACTCGACGAAACATCCCTAAACTCAACATCCCCAGGAGTACCAATGTCAACGTCCTTGGAATAACAATGGATTACTTAGAAGATGAAGGTTGCGTTCACGTGTCAAGTTCGACAAACTTTTTTCATTAATGGTCTCTATAATTCCGTGAGAAGAGGTAGGGGGCGAATATCATGGTTCAATGGCGCTACTAACGAGAGTGGGAATCACTAACGCCTCCAAGTGTTTGAATTCGTCGGCGAAGCTTCGCGTTTAAGTCGAAGTGAACATAAGAAGTGAAAAAGACGTAGCGAAGCAGAATAAAATAAAAACAAGTATAAGGACGAGAAGGATAAGAAAAGGAGGCTGCGAAGGAGGAGCTGGAATAGGATGAACTTGAAGGAGAAGGAGGGAGGGATGGTGTGGGGCAGTAAGGGTGAGCCGGAGCTCTCGAGTCATTATTTTTAATAAACACAGTGTCAGCCAAGATAAATGCCTTTCTGGTTAGGGCTGCGCACCGGCGCGCACAATGAATCTGATTATTTATTTATCCCGCTGCTTATGGGCTCCATTAAGCCCCGTCCACACGCGGGCTACACCGGGCATTAGGCCGCAATTATAGGGCGTACGAGTATTATGTTAATTCGGATTTAAAATACGACGCGCTTTATTAACTGGACTCCGAGTCCCGAAGAACCCGTCGTTTTGTAGTGCCACGTCCGCGCTGCCCATCCGCGCCATTTTACGCGACTGATTTTTATTGACTTGACATTTACTACGGAGAAATTGGAGAAGTACTTTTCCCATTGTGAATTTATGCGAAACGTTAAAGCGACGAGTGCACCCACGCGCATCAACTTCGTGCAATATACCTGGAGTCCAACAATCCGAGCATCTACAGCATTCTGACGGTATCCTGGATGATCCTAAAATTTCATAAAATGAATCCGTAAACACGTTCAGGACAAGTCCTAGGAACGAAGGCTTCAGGCAGGGAGTCAAGAAGTCATCCAGGCAGCCACCGTAGTCATTAGCTGAAGGACCTCTAATGAATTCCGTCGCACTCCTTGGAAAGCCTTCTGAACTCTACCAGGTTGATCCCCTTCCTCGTGAGCCTTAGAGGAACTTCTTTCTCGTTAATAAAAGCCAAGATGGCGGCCAGCGGGGGGTCTTCCAGGCACCGCGGCCCTCCTGCGGCTTTGACGGCTCTATCCCAGTCTTGTTAGGAAGCGACGAAGAGGCCACGAGCAACACTAGAATAGCGCCGAGTGAGACAGTCAAGGACCAAACGGCTCCCGTGGTGCTGAACTCGGTGCAGCACGTCACTATCGCGCGCCTAAACACACCTCGTGCATCATCCGGGGATGCTCCTTTGTTTTCTTATACGTTTCAAATTCACCTCCATGACATGTTCCATACCCACCTACCAACCTCACTACCTCTTATACTCCAATTCTTCATTGGGTCCTCTATTTAATTTCGTTTAACCGACCTAACCTCAAATTCTTAGTAATAACCATCTAACACTTTCTTTTTATCTACACGCATGCATGGAATTCTCTGTTAGCCCAAGGCTCCTCTTTGCAGTTCTGTTTGCACTTTGCAATTCGCAACACGAGTAACTTCCAACCACGGTATCTGCCATCTTTGAATTTATAATATAATTACAAGTTCATGTTTGCCATTCTCTATCCGTTACACACGTGTAATACATTACACGCTTCGCCTGGAGTATTTCCCGTGAAGAAATATACACACCATTTTTTGTCCAAATCGTTACGTTTCTTAAAAACAAAATGATTTTATTGACATAAATTGCGAAGGATCATAGAATCCTGATTATGACATTCACTAAAATTCATGTTTTGATAAGGCACAATAATATCTCTCTTTCATTCCATTTCGTTTCATCTACATTTTCATGAGACTGTTCTACAAGATGAACTGATCAAGAAAGCCAATATAGCACGGAACGAGGTAACATAACCAGCAAGAACATACAACAAGAGTGGATAGCGAAGTTACGAGAGAGGGTTAGAAGGGGCGATGTGTTGTGTCAAGTGAAAGAAAAAGAGAGCATATATAATATAAGATGAAGAGAGTAAGAAAGAGAGAAAGAAAGGAATGGGTAAGGAGAGGGACTCCCTATCGCAGATGAGATCAAATCTCCTCGTGGCTCTCGAGCAGGCGATGTTGGTATAGCAAAACACTGTCGGGTGATGAGCGTCATTACCCCCACTCAATCCTTCGAGCTGTAGATGGCGGCCATCTTGGTTCCACCTGAGCGCAGTAAAACTGCTGACCAGCAGCTCTTCAGATGCACAAGTACCGTGCATCGCGTGCTGATGACTGTAACGGTTAATTAATTAACGGATTACCGATGCAACGTCACGCTATCTGCTAGATCTACTAGAATTGCATTCGATCAACTATACAGATCGCACATCATTTGATTTATCTAGCTGCTGACACGACACATACGATTTTTTTCAATATCTTCTATCTCGAATCACTTTGTAAAAATAAATAATTTTAGAAGCTCTTCCTAAATCTATCATCTAATTTATTCACAGAATACAAATTTTTAATGTTGCATTTCATATGTAATTTATGTGTAGTATCTAATTTATTAATATTTTTGTTTTGTTAATCGATTCATTTAATTTTCAGGATTATGTTTATGTATTGTCGTCTGGCAATGAGAAGTTAAATTATGTATTTTTGTAGTACAACAATTCATTTTGTAGGACAATACTTAGTCGCTCGATGTTTCTGCTTCAGAATGGTTTCCTTGGCAACGATCTTTGTAGGCACCGGCGTTCATGGCAACGCTATACGTATGGCTGTATCCCATTTACGTAGTAACCGGGATATTTGTTTTACGTGAGTAACACACCTTCTGGCCCTGCCTTCTCTCTCTCTCTCTCTCTTCATTATCCTCTTTCATCCTGTTCTTCATCCCCATCCGTTCGCTTTTCACGAGCTATTCGCTGCTCCTCTTAAGCACTCCGCAAGCATTTCTTGCATCGCATTGCTTCATTTGTTTATCGACTCTTTATTACCTGTAATTTGGACCTGGCTCGCGTGAGGATAATTTCATATTGGTTTTCTCTATGCTTTGTTTCATCTTTTATTTGTTATTTCGTGCACTGCGTTCTTGTACCAAGTTCATACACCCATTCCGACACATACCCCACTATACTGAATTACACGCCGAGTACATGAAGACTTTGAAGAATGTATTTTAACTTGTAGTTCCTCTAAATTTGGTAACAACTTTATACCAGTGAAATATCCAGCGACTATGCAGAGTTCAAAGGGGGGGCTGGTTGAGTGGAATAATCAGAATATTTTTGGGCCTTTCGATCTAATGCAAATGAAGCAGCATGGATCAAAAGGCGTGGGTGTGAGCCACAGTGTAATAAAGGCTGGATATTCTTCGAGTGGAAGTGATTTAAAACGCTGACTGACACCACGCCTTCGAGCCCTCTGCGTCTCTGGAGCAAAGATCTCAACCCGCAACCCCTTTTGGCCCTGAGGCAAGTAAAAAAGAGGCAAGCTGCCAAAGCAAGAATGGCGCAAGGAACGAGTGAATAAATGAAGACGCGAACGATCGCAGCCCTCCGCGAAAATAATTATCCTCTCTGGGCGCGGCGCTGTTTGTTAAAATGTCAGGAAAGTGGGTGGAGCCACGAGACTCGCGAATATTTCAGCACATCCTTTCCGCTTCGTTCTCGACCCCTTAATCTTCTTCCACCTCGTTCTCCTCCCTTTGCCTCGCGTATTCTCTGGTTTCGCTGCGTCGAGCCTCGCGAAGAGGCCAAATTTTGCACGAACAATTTTTCAGCAAATTATCGTATATTCGCAGTCATTTATTTTCAAATTTCAATAATAGAGGACGTAGCGAGAAATAGCGCCATTGACAAGGTATCTTTGTGGTTGATGCTTTGTATAGGATACCTAAAGACTGTATGACCAGCAACCCCATGAGAAAGTATACTGAACAGCCGTCATCCCCCATAGAAGAAGATACATCGGAGAAACGAGGGGTTTACGAGTGGGCGGGCAAGTGATAATCTGCAGGTGACCGCAACAACTAAAGAGGCAACCACCATACGAGGAGCAAACAGCTTAACGAAGAAATCTGCAAGTTTGTAAACGCGCGCGAGCCTTTTTGACAAGGACGGGTATTTAAGGCTGCTGACAAAATTATCCAGTTAACTTTGTCCCCGAATTTTCCAGGGGCCCGTGGGAGGCGGTACGGAAGTCCCATTTGACTGGAGGCTTACGCCGACACTTAGAAGAGAACCGAAGTCAGTTAACCGCTGGTTAATTTTAATACCGCCTTAATCCCGACTAAGTTCTACTACAGTTAGATCTTCCTAATCCTCCCGGGGCAGCAGACCATTCGTTGCTACGACTACGGAACCTCATATTTTTCAAGGCGTGGACCATGCTAGGATACTTTATTCTCCTTCCTTATAAAGCTATATATATTTCTTCGAAAGGAAGAAATACTTTCTCGAATTTTTCAACAAGGTTAGAAATCTTTGAACTCTTAAGCAGTGCACGCATAGCACGAGTCTTCTTCGCTTGGTGTGACGGCACCTTAAAGGGACTTCTAAGAGCAGCACGCGTCTTGAAACTCGGACTATTTAGTTTTATAGAAGCGGCAAAATCGGGGCCCACATAGAAATCAGTCCGTACGATCAGGGTCGAACGGTGCTACAGACAAGTAATTTTTTTTCCCAATTTCTTTTATCAACGATTTATAATCACAGATCCAAGCGGTCGGTTTATGCGCGACAAATTTTATCGCACGAATTTCCATCGCGAATCGTATTCACGTGGGAAGAAAAAGTACGCGTAAAAATTCACCGCGATTATTTCGCAAGCGGTCGTCTACCGACATATTGGTATAAGATATACATAAGTAAGAACCGGTAACCCACCCGTTTGGGCGCCATCGAGCGCGCTGACGTGTTAACGCTTCAGCCGAGCAGAAATCGCACGATTCGAACCGATAATAACGATCTTGGCGAAAATAACTTCGGATTAAAGTCACACGAAATCATCGACAGTCGCCGTAATAAGAACGAAGCCATAAGTCGCGACACCTGCAGTGCAGCCTTTTTCATTGCTACTTTAATACGATCTGAATCGGATTGAAATTCCTCGATAGATATAATATCACTAAATTAATAATTAGTCCAATTTGCAATGAGTTTTGATGTTTGGTATTTAGATATCTAAAACATGAAAACCATTAAGAATGCCTATTAGGATCGCGTGGAAATAGTCAGAGATTCACATGGACTGTTATACAGTGTAGAATGTCAATATACAGGCTAGTATACCTATACGCAGATTAGTTTATACTGCATAGAATATATCCAGTCCGAGGTGCTTACGTTGGTAATATTAATGTCTCGCGCGGATCCTTTACAACCTTATACCCATCACTCGCACGCACCATCGTCCCTTAACCAAGTTAAATGATACCAGAGTACGCCGCAGTGGTTCTCATTCGAAAAAGCATTTAGCCTTAAGAAAGATACACTTTGCTAGTACAGAAACAAGACTGATCCGCGTTGCCTACTATTGACTCTGTCGACTGGATGTACTCGCATCCGTAAAAATAATAAAAACAAGTGTGAAGTGTCGGAGTGGTTAAGTGCGCAAGTCATGAAAAAGGGTTAAGAACGTAAGACATGGGTTATTAAGACCTTTGACAATTTCCTTGGAATCTTACAGCTGATAAATTCGCGGCTTGGGTGACGGTGAGTGAGACTGCGTTTAGTTAAAGTAACAACTAGTGTAAATTATTTTTAGGGTCAGGTTAAGTTACACTTCTATTTATTTATATGAGCACCGTATAAGTTGTTTAAGCCACCAGGGATTTACACGATCAGGTTATCCATGAATCACACCCTCGTTAACCTATACACTTTGCTTACCCTTATTTTCTAGTGATACTTCGTCCTGCGGCATAGGGTCCTTCCTTCTAAACTCTCCTGCCGTATAGCACTGCTGCTGTGCTATACTCTGTATTCTGATCCTGATGAAGCTCACCTGGTGTTCGTATATCCTTAACTTCAGGTGCTTCTTTCACGTACAGAGTCAACACGGCAAAGTGTGCTACGCGATGATATTATCTGGTGATAAGAATGTCAACACTGAAGTTACGTTACACTTCTTTAATCTGGATTTAACAATTCGTTTAATTGGATTCGATCTAACGATAGCTCATTTTTGTTTACTAGGGTCCTAGACGTATGGTAGAGAGGACCTGGAGCAAGCTCAAGGCATCCTTTAAGGATCGCTTTTGAGATTTTTTTCTGCGCCAATTAAAGTATGATTTACTGTGATCATTTAGAGGAGCATTTAGGGCTCGTAAAAGTCATCGCTACTGGTAATCAGAGGAACATTAAACTCATTAAGGCCGATGCCACGCAATTTGCCAATTAATTAACGAGCGGCTCGTCAAATAAATCTGAGAAAGTAACGGCTCGCTCGTACTAGCCATGCCTGACTAACTAGTTAACTCTTTTGCACTCATCGACAAGAATCCTAAGAAGCATTGAATTACGATGCGTTCATATTAATCGGCTGATGCACATGGTAGAAACCGTTTACTTACAGTATCCACTATAGCTTGTGGTTTTCTATATGCATATAGGTATATGTATATATTTACCTCTTACATATCTATATCTAGTAAAATATACACTGAACTCTTTCTCAAGAGGAATGATCATTTTGGAGGTTGCCTCTTCAAGGCACGGAGTCCAGTCGATGAATTCATTTGGTAGTCGATTGAAAAGTCAGCTCGACTTGACTAATGGACGCCAGCTAATTGCCAACAAAGGCAAATCAATCTCCTGAAACTAGTTGAGTTGTTAATAGGAATAGCGCTAAACGATGTTTGTAGTTCCAGCAGTGCTTGGGTTCGACTGACAGCCAGCGATAAAGGAAAGAAGAAGACAACGAAGACGAAGGAGAGTTGAACGAAGATAAAGAAGACAGGAGAGATACCATGGAAACGAAGTAGAAGGATGAAGAGAGTAAAAGAGTAAGGATGAGTCGCTTGGCAGAAGAGAAGTAAGGATCATCCTTCCTGGCTCCAAGGTTCCACTCGATTCTCGCGTCTGGGTCGTACAAGCTGAAAACCAAAGGATCTGCCTGGAGGATGAGTGTTACTTTTTGCCGGACTCTAATTAGAGGCCAATTATATCGAGCAGGCGTTTGCCTCCACACAATGAACCGCGCGTTTAGTATCGATGTAGCCGGCCGATTAACTTCCATTGGTTGCCTGTTTTCTTTTTCCAGGACCCGACTTTGGTTCCTGAATAAATACAGCCTTAAGCGGCGTTCACACCAAATCTCAATATATCGTGACAATCGTTGCAAACTGCGATATTTTAACGCCAGTTCAGTAGAACCTGGATTATCAATAGAGAGAAAGTGCACAACAACATCGAAGAAGTCTATTATGCATTGGTAACTGCGAATTGCGCGGGTCAACGGATCCGAGGGAAAGTACGATGAAGCGAGAGAGCGCAAAAGAAAGGCGTAAAGGAGGGAAACCGAGCGAGGGAGCACGTTAATCGGGCAATCTGCTTATTGAGCCAATTATAAGAACGTGGACAAATTCAGGCAGCTAATCAGCTTACGCGCATTATAATGCCTACAGGTAGCTGCAGGGGTCTGCGTGGGATCTGATAAAGTCCCTCTTATTTATTATATACACCCCTCGTCCATATACGTGCATATAGCTGGCTTCTGTGTCACTTTAACACTCGGCCACTTCGTATAATACAGATTTCATATGCTAATTCCTTGATTAACAATACCAAGATAGCGTTTCATCATCACGGAGAAGGTAACGTGGCTGCGCTTCGGGATCGGCAACGCGTAGGTTAGGATGGTCTCGCAAGGACGACGTATTAATACCTAGGATTTACATGCTAATTCACAAGACTATATACGCTGTCAGTATCGTACTTTTTATTTTACTTTAAATCTCAAAAAATTCTTATCGGCATACTTTATGCTCATTTGTATACATACTTTAGAAACTATGACAATTGTTATGATACTGTACATTGTTTTTAAGCGTTCGTTACATATAACATGAATTTACCTTATACTTGGATACTCCAGTCCAAGATGGCGCGATTCTACGGAGAAATTCGGAGACAACTATATTAAGCCCCGAAGAGAGATAGGATCTACCAGTGATCCAAAGACGGCGAGCGTCATGCTGCGAGAGCCTGATCACACCTCGGCGCCGCGGGACGCCGAAACCTTGATTCAATTATAGGTATATACCTGAGCAACTCGTACCTATATCTACCCTGCGTGCATACGACATTGTTATTCCAATGTGTCCTGTTGTCGTTGGCTCCTTCGAGGTTTATGCGTCCTGCGCCCCTTTCGGGGAATTGCCTTATACGCTGCGCGAAATCTTCCGCCATTGCAGGCTTTTGAAATATCCTGCCAGTACTTGTCGTGCATGCGTATCGTATAATTTCAAGTAAATTTCTGACATTTGTTATTATTATTCAATACTGGCATTACGCAACAGAGTCTTTCTCACACGATAGATGCACTTGTACTGATATGGTCTGTACGTGTATTAATTAAATACTGCTACCGAATGTCTTAGCTTCTGTTCGTTGAAGGATTTAGTAGGTTATAATTTTTTGTTTTGGTTTCTTCAAAGGGTTGAATTATTAGAATTGTACGTTTTAGATCTTTCTAAGCAAGGTGTATACGTATGTATATATAGGATCAGACTTGATGCTGGAATGAAGGTGGGAAAGAAAGATGGAAAAAGAAGGTGCGTGAACCAACACTGGACCGTGTGTCGTTGGGCACAGTATGATGCCGATCCTATCTGAAGCGGCTAATATAGTTGTCGTGAATATCTTAAGGCTGAACGCGCATTCCAGAAGGTTTCTTCTTAAGGATCACCACGGGACGCCCATTCGATCTGGCGAAAGCATCTGCTAATTCGGAATCATGGGAATTTGATTGGTCCTGTATATCGAAAGTCGTGGGGAAATGGTATTAACGTACTATACAAATTTTAAAAACGATGGAATAAGCTTGGTACTACGATATCCTGACGTTACGTTATGGAAAAAGGCGCATGCGCGTAGGACAGATACCATTCTGTACCAATTAGACAAGTAAATTTTTACAAGAAAAAAAAGAGGATAGATACTCCATCTTTAACTGTGGAATTTTAACCTCAAATTTTCCACTGTATCGTAACTATGAATCAGAGACATTGGCCTCGGCGCGGTCGCACAAATAGCCATCTCAATTAATTGTCGTGGCTAATTAAAGCTAAACTCCTCGAGTAATTAAGAGTTGACCCTATCGCTCAGTCAGATCCGAGGTATCAAGGTGCTTTTGGTAATAGGGTTGTCCAACACCAGAGACTCTTCAGAGTCTTAGTAAGAGCTAAGAGCCTCTCGCGAACCTGAACAAACATTATTTTCATTAGTTTCTAAATTATCTAGAATACAGTAATTAACTGTTTAATATATAATTGAGAAGAATAATCGATATTTTTGTGTTATTTAATATATTGCTAAAAACATCTGCGAGCACAAGGGTATTTTTTAAATATTTATCGATTTGTTTGGAATGCGATTAGTTCCGTTCCATTTCCGCAGCAGTCGAACAGCGTACGTGTAGCATCTCGTGCAAGGGGACACGAGGCCGATTATTGGGCCCCTTGAGATCGGTCCGCCAGATTTAGTGGGTCTGACATTTTTCGCATTTTACAAAACCCGAGGACACGTGTAGTGGACACGACCGGCTAGTTTTATTGGGATTTCCGTCTGGAGCGTTGCCCATAGCAACCGATGAAATTTCGAATCTGAAATAAAAAAATCTTGTATGCAAAAAACAAAAAAAATTATCATCAGTCAGCCGAATTACCGCAATCTCATCGTCGAGTGTGATTAATTTTGACAAGTTGAGTGTCACTGCTTCCCGCGCTCCGTCGCTCTTAACGAGATTCAAATACTCCCGCCCTCGCGAACCGATCCCATTCGTTAGTGTAGTTAAGCGAAAGTGAGACCCCCTGCCAATTACCGGTTCTCATCGCAGTAAGATAATCTCGTCGTGTCAAGCAGAAGAAACGAGACCAATGGAACTTCCCTCATTAGCCCAATTTTATTTACAGGCAATGCGAAGCGACACCTTGTGAATCTTGTTTAAGAATCTTCAACAAGAAGTATCTGGTCCTATTCCCACAGTACCGAAAAGCACATACCACCCTGGCTTGCCATCAAACGTAACTTTATTGAGTACAAGAATATAAAATATAAAAGCTTTTAATCAATCTGGGATTCCGGCTTCTTAGACTTCAGCGTATGATTTACTAATTTCAATAACCATAGTCAATTAATCTGAAATACACTGTTGTACTTTAAAATATATAAATAGTTGTTTTATGAATCTTTATATGTATACTGGATTATTCGCGACAAACGCACCAGCTGAAATTGGCTGTATATATGTATACATAACTGGATACCATATGCATTCATATATAATTTTGATTTCAGAAAGGACGCGCTGCCGAATAAATACTGAGGGTGGCGCCAGCACGTAATACAGCTGCGCAGGCCGAATAGTCGTTACCATAGAAATCCTCGAGGAAGCGGAATAAGTCGTTAAGAAGGAGCCGACCGATTTGTCGACGCCTGACTATGAGTTATTTTGTGAGTCTATGGTTTTCCGGTTTCTCTAGGATGCCCCTCCCTCTCTCTCTCTCTTTACCATTTCGTCTCTCTCTTACACTCCCACCATACTTTCTCTGTCGAACGATCCATGTGCGATTCCGTATGCGACGCGTGCCACGGATAGTTAAGCGATGCAGACAGTGTCAACGGTAAATGGTTATGACTGGCTCGCGTTGCATCTCTGATTTCCAACGAGGTGGAAGTCGCCACACGGGATAGCGTTGTTCCACGTAACTTTAGCCACGTGAAAAGTCAACGTTCCGTGTAGGTGGTAATGATAACTAGAGGAGAGAGAAAAAAAATTATTATAAAGCAAAAAGTAATACAACGAAAAACTTTGAATAAAAAGTAATAACGATATCAGGAAGACTAGTTTTATTAATTAAAAATGAGCTAATCTCGTTTTTTAATATTAATTTGGAAATTGTTCAGATTAGTCGATAACGTAGATATTTAATTGAAAAGAAAAGAGGAGAATGCAGTTTCGCTCATATACACTTTGAACTTTAACGACTGCAGCGCCAAGTGCAGCGGTTATTAATATTTTCATACCGTTTGCTTCCTGCCGCGATAGTGAGCTGCTATGGCCAGATATAACAATAATAATACCACTCCTACACCGATACGATATGCTAGGCGACTATTAATTAGGAGATAATTGTGCCGAGATAAAGTACCTGTTTGACGATTTCGGACACGAACCGATTACCTTTTGAATGGGTGATTAAACGGGTCTCCCTGCATCCCGATTTGTGGGCCTAGACGCCTTGACTCGTGGGAGGAGTATATCTATATACAAGTGTACTATATAGGACCAGGGATACCAACTGAAAGTATAGGCTCTTTCTCGCTATCGGCTCGAGCATCTTGAACGCGATCGAGAAACACGAATTGACAGGATGTCGAGGAGGCTCAGATCGAGCAGCGATTAACTAAATGGCGTAGCTCAATTTATTATTATCCTGCTCCATAGGTCACGTAGTTTCCGGCTTTCCTCGACTATTATGGACTCTTCTACGTTTGATCCTTCTATCATGTATTTATTATGGGTTATGAATTACGCTGCACTGCGTACCATTATCAGGGTAATCACGACCAGGTGTATACACGCAAATCTCAATACGCAGTGATAGAGGTAAATAAATGATTTATTTAAAAAAAGAAATGTTTAATCTTATATTATCCAATTTCGAATTTCTTATCGATTCAATTATTTTACAGATATTTTATGTGACTCGATAAGCCGGGTTACTTTCGGGAAGTGAGCACCTCGCAGCTAGACACGACCAGACACGTGCAGCGCAAGATGCATAAATTAGTGGCATTATTGTTTCCTGCAAAGGACGAAGAGTGAAAATAAATGCGGACAGTCGTGTAAAGCCCGCAGGTATGCTAGTGAGAAGAACCCGACCACATAGGTGGGCAAGAAGGTTCACGTTGATGGTTCTGGCTAAACAGCAATGTCGTATTCTTAACACAGCACCTCCACACCTCGGGACGCGATTACGCGAGACTCGAGAATTTTTCTTAACGCATCTCGCGAGTTATGCAAATAAAAATTGGAAAAAATCCAAAAAATTACCCAACTAGTCCAACGCACAATTGACTATGAATATATTCAAAGACCCGTACCTAACCGATAGTAAGTCCCATTTCTTCCCGTGACGAAGTACGACGGAAAAAGCCGAGAGGAGCCGAGTTGTAGCTGTTCAATTGTTAAGTATATTATATACTATTGTTAATTGTAGCTATTCAATTGTAATCAAATGCATTAAATAAGATGACTATATATACTATTATTATACAATCAAGATTTGTTTACGTGAACTATTTAACGACGTTAGGAAACGAAAATCGATTCCCGGTAGTTCGCACGGAGGATGCTTCACGAATGGATTATTAATCACGAGACAATAGCCGTTCTGGCACAAGCTCACTTACTTACCAGCGTCTGGCTATGCAACTACTTGGAACCTGTCTATTAATCAACGATCATGCGTATGGTAACTCGGTTCGAGCTAGAGGCTTCATAAACAAAATACTCTGTCAGTAGCGATAGACGCGTTTGTGAGATACGACCAAGGAGCGACTAAGGCACTTGATGTTTAACGCGGCACCTCCTGGAGCTGATGTTACCGTCTGCTTGTGTCACTGTACGCAGTTACGCCATAGACAGTATTGTTCATTGAAATATTCTAGACTGGTCACCGTAAGCAGATATACTTTACTAGGTTCTTAGAACGGGATTAAATTAAATTATTTACAGTATAATCATAGTAGGCCATTGTTACCCAATAGATACTCTAATAAGAGTTGAAAGAAACGTAGCAGCAATAATGTTACCAATTGAACTGTCAAGTCGCCCGTCGCATTAGCAGGCCGTATTCGTAGCATATTACCATTCGACGCGCCTTTGAAAAGGCAAATCATAGAACTGGTAAAACTTTGTAGCGCTTCGATTTAATTCGTGAATAATCGACTAGGAATCGGTTGCGAATCGAATTAATAATATTTGATCAGTTTGTAGTATAAGGTTTATTGTGATTAGAGAGAGTAGATATTTTTATTGGGACGATAAAATCGTTGACCGAAAGATAAATTTGAGGCTTTGTAAAGGAATGGGCTAAGGGGGCCCTAAAGTCTCAGTCCCAACGACACGAGGGACCTATGCGTATATAGGCGTCTTCTATCGGCCGTAAATTAATAATTCCTATAGATGCTATCGTTAATTATACCTGGCCGGCAACAATGGTGTGATTGTCTTCGACGATAGCCTCGCGGTTGTCTCTTTCGCTCGTCGCGCTTCTACGGTGTGTAGGTACCATTATGGCTGCATTGGTGAGTCAAGTGGGCGGGGGGCGCCAAAGTTTAAACCAACGCCTCCGCAATCAAATTACAGCTCGAGACAAGAGGGGTCCATGCATTATTTATGGACGATACTGCGCGCCTTCGACGTGGCCACTTGGTTATGCTCGATTTACGATAAAGGCGCCCCTATCGGATTTTTTTCTAAACACGGATTTATGGATTTCTTTGACAATTTTATTTTTTGTCCTAGAACAAAGGTTCAATAATTTTTTTTTTATTGACAAAAATGACACAATCTCTTTGATCAATAACCAATTTATCAATGATTTTATCATTTTGTTATTGCCATATAAGATTTTTTTTTAATTTTCAAGTCATTTAAAAAATTCTTCAAGCTTAATGCCAGAAGTCAAATTGTATGTTAAAAATAATGGTTTGTTACTGAAAAGATGTTAAACAGTGTAAAAAACTTAATTTATCGTACATTGTAGTTCATAAACTTCTTTAGGCGATATTGATTATTAATTAATTATAATATGGTGCAGGAAATCATTCGAAATTTGGGGTCGATGATTAGTCAATAACTATTCTGCATAAGAGACGTCACGTACAGACGGTTAGGCATGTTTAACTTTTATTGCCGACCGTTGCATGACGGGAATAATCGCAGAAGCCACCCATGTCGAAGGTACCCAGGACCCTTCGTGGGCATATACATTTATATATATATATAACACATAGGTGCATATACATGCACTAGATGATTGGCTCATCCAAATGCGTGCTAGTAACCATTGCATACATCCTGAAGGATGCACGTGCACAAAAACCAAAAATCGAGTCATTATACTATGCGTTTATATATGTGTGCTTATACGTAGGAAAATGACGGATGCACTGTAATCATACCGACCTATATTTCATTATGAACTGTTTAAACCCCACGAAAGAAAGATACTAGAAATTCCGATATAAATGCGGTTAAATATTCCTAATGGTAGTCACGTGAAGAATTCCACCACGCCTCACTGGCGTCATTCTAGGTTCCTAGAAGGTTAGGAACTATACTTGACTGTATTTTCACTGTTAACCATTTAACCTGGCATTTAATCGACAGCCGCGGGAACCCAAACATGCAAAACAATTGTGGGTTACAGATAATTGAACTTCTGGCAGACGTTATTCTCGGTTAAGTAATCAATGAAATTTATTAAAATTTTGTCCCTAAACTTTAATAACGAAAGATACACTATTGAGGTACTTGTTAAATATTTTGAAACTTTGTATTCGGTAAAATTTTAATTTTGACAATTAAAAAAACAAATTTTTTTAGTTTCAGGAATTGTGTTCTATGTATGTATATTATGTATAAATGACATATGGACCTTCATCGACGGAAGTTATATATTTATAACACGAGTCGATCGTAATATGGAAGGAAATTCGATCTATGAAATGACGACAAGGAGGAACACGAGTCATTCTATGAAAAACAGTCATGCGTATAGCAACATGGCCGGCACGAGACGATCGAGTAGCTGCTGTCCAATTTGTAGGAACACGTTTGGGTTGTGTTTCCCTAGAGAACCGCTTGAATACCGATTTTTTTATGTCTCGTGATAGTCACGCACAATTTCGATATATTATTCGGAGTAGTGGAGATTTCGAAAAAGTCCCTTTGGGATTTGCTACGATGGTTATGGTTTATGAGCGGGGCGCGGCTTCTAACGTAACCATTCGATTTTCTGTAACTCCTTTACGTTAGATTCGCTTTGCGTGGGATCTTTTCCTATATGTTTTTTTTTTTTTTTTATAGAAAACGTAAAGGCGCTCATTCAATTTTCTTTTATATCGTAAAATAGATACGTAGATTGAGAAGTGGGGGTGTGGAATATCATCGTTTTGGTATTAAAAAATTATTTATTTCTTTGATCGCAGATATAATTATTAACTCGGGAGTAGGCGTGTGGAGTGTCTGAGAAATTCCGACTCAATGCTTTTGAAATGGGGAAACAACATCGTGCGACCGTTCTCGGATCAATAAAGATAAAAATGTATAAATTTACGAAAAAACTTATTTTAATTACATTAAGTCATTACATTTTTCATTCCTGTTTTTATTGATACTAGTGAAAATACATATAATTTTATATTTGTTAAATCTTTACGATGTTATTCACTGATACAGAATATGATACTAAATACAGTCTACCTCAGAAGCCTCGCTAAGAACAAAGATTTCGATCCTCTTCCAAGACTGTTGTCTCCTCTTCTAGGAAACTATTCATTGTTCCTGTACGTCTTTCGTGGGTGAAAAATCTCAGATACGTCAGACACAAGAGAGAAGTCAATCTCTCGGAAAATCGCAGCGGGACGGTGCGTGCGGTTGACGAAAGAGAAGAAAAGAAAGAGAAAAAAATCAGAAAATTAAATCTACACCCAGAAGGTCCTTAGTGAAGTTTTGGGTATTCGTGAGGAAAGAGATGAGGGACATAAGAAAATGAAGGAAGGATAGGAAGACGAGGGAGGACAGTCAGAAAGAGAGAGAGAGAGAGGAGATGGAGTGAAAAATAAAGAGGCGCATAGTGGAAGAGAAAGTGAGAAAGAAAGAAAGAAAGAAAATGAAAGTGTGTACCTTATGGTCCCTTCGTTTTCGACTGCTATAAGCCGACACTCTTAACTCCAAAGTCAAACGGCATTTTCGGCTCCATTGTCGCAGCTAACGAGATTACAGGAGCCATTCATGGTGACCATTGGTCCGGATCCGGTCACAACGGGAAAATAAATATTTTGAGAGAGCATTGTGGCGGCTGGAAACGCATTTGCAGATGTCGCCGATGCGGCTTCGACTTTGATTGTATACCGGTGCGAAATAACCGCGATTTTTATATTATTATCCTATGCCAAGAGATTTTGCGGTTTTTGACTTCGAATGGTACGCAATTGAAACGTCAAAGACGTTCCACTCCGCCCATTTTCGAAACGTCAAAAGGTCTGGACATTGTAACGGCTAATGTTGGTTTTATGAGAATTTCATGACTTTTCATGGGACCCTTTAACCTTAGTCATTCAAATATACAACGACTTATATTCATACGTTTATGCTCTTTATGCGTTTTGTGACTTTTCTTTTGTACACCGAGAATTCACGAATATTTATGAAGACTGCCAAAATGATTTTCGACGAACTTTCCATGCACGTTTATTGTGACTAACTATTTTTTTTTGTACATTAAACAGTTGTTTTTAGTGTTCCGGACC